>JAZHYW010045452.1:0-51080 GCA_037355805.1 Ixodes ricinus | reverse complement strand
TTCCATCATAAGCTGAGAGTACTCTTCCCAATACCAGGGATACCAGCGGTTACAACGAGGGTGCACTGGACACGCGGTGTGAACGGAAGCCTCGATGCAGAACTCGTTTGCGTAGTGCAAGGCGCCACTCCAAGCACCACTCGCTGGATGCGCGACGACGGAACATGGCTTCTCCAAGACGAGTCTGTGTACCTCTCCACCGCGGGCAACAACTACACGGCCACTTTCAAGAACATCAGCGAGCGGGACTATGGCAATTACACCTGTGTGTCCCTCAATAAATAGCTGGCATGACTATGGACACCGTTCAACTCTCAGGTGAGTTGGAGGGCTTCCCTTTGTTGGGCTTGAATTACGGAAGAGCTTTTTAGATTTAACAGACTTAAAAAAATGAATATATTTGACATCCCATAATTCACTTTAGCTGTAGTAGAAATCATCTTGCAGGTTCATTTTCACATGTGTAACAAATATAGTCTCCCGGGTGATTTAATGGACATAAGAGAAGTGAGTTGATGCATTTTGATGAAGCTCGTGTAAGTTACTTCCTGCATCGGCGTCAAAGATTGTCACGTCTCAATTTGTGCAGTCTCCGCCGCCACCAACAAATTCGTAATAATTCAACATAATACAAGCTCGCATACGCAACCATACTGGTTTTTCGCCCAGTCCTCTGACTTAGGAGTAGTCAGGCGCCCCAATTGTGGAGCAGATTTTTTATAGCAGTAAATTTGTTGGATGTCACACAATTAAACAACTGCAGAATACTATGTTGCCCTAATGCGGGTCATTCTTCCCATTTCTTTGAATTCTTCACGCAAGCAATATATAGTTTCATAAATGCTCCCAACTCCGGGACTATCAAATATATTAATTACTAGTTTGAGAGGCGGTAACTTTGTTCCAGATCCACCAGAAGAATGTCTTATATGTTCGCACTTTTTTTAGTTTCAAGCCACCAGTTGAAAGTTGGCGTTAACGTTCAAGGTTGACACCTACAATATTGACCTAAACCTGGTTGAGAAATCCAGTTCGCCCGAATAGGTCGTCAGAGATTTGTCACATTTTACTCATACGTGTCAGAGTTCAACATCGGTTTCTATTCCCATGTAGGCCTGGGAACCACGTACGCACATTCGAAGATACAGCTTGTTTTCTGGCAGCTTTATCGTATAGGGCCGTTGATCGTACATTGTATAGATAAGTTCTGTATAGGGCACCAAAATTAGTGTTCGGTACTTTCAAGCAATGTTTCGAACTTTTTGAATAAAAGCAAAACATACAATCAAATACAAATTGAAAGTTTTAAATATATTGTATAAATGTTTAAAATAAATATGCACGAACATGTGAAATGTTTTCACTGTAGAATTACAGACTATTTATACGATATGTATAAGTTGAGGATTGTCTATGAAACAAATGATATGCATATACTTTCATTCAAAAGGCAAGGCATTTATTATTTATAGGCCTGGAGGTATAAACGCCTGACATTCTCCCACAAGTTAATGAGTATAGATCTTCGTATAATAGAGAATATATAATTTGTTTTCCAAACGCTTGGCCCCTGCTTTGTGATTAGACGTCTTTCCTATCGATCACATGAAAGTCTGCGGTGACAACGGGCATGCTCTCAATTCGTTGTTCAAGTAGGGACCTTTACTTTAAACCTCGCTTCTCTTGTATCGCTACCATTGTTGTTGTAAGCTGACGCCTCTCCACCCGATTGCAGGGAAGCCAAAGATAACGACAATTCTACAATGGACCAGCCATTTGAATGGAAGCATCAGCGCAAAACTCGTCTGCACGGCATACAGCTCCAAGTCAAGCAACACGCGCTGGATTCGAGACGACGGTTCCCCACTGCTCGATGGAGACATCGTTCAACTCTCTATTTCCGACAACAGCTACACGGTCACGTTCAAGGACGTCGGCGAAGCACACTACGGCAACTACACCTGCGTCTCCCATAGCGAATGGGGCATCTCCATGGAGACGGTCGTGCTCTCCGGTGAGTCAGGTGGGTCCCGCGCTTTGACAGTCATGAGTTATGGCGAATTGCAGGTTATCAGAGGTAATTTCCTCTAAGAACTATGTAGTCCAATCCGGTTATTGTTTCGTCAACAATATGAGCACTCGGCTTCGCCTTAAAGCATTCTTTTTTAATCGAGTTTTGTTTAACGAAACTGTGTCTTCATGTTTTTTTTAATGTTTTGTACGACTTGATTATAGTATATTATCTAGGTTGTGAATGTTTTCTTTAGCTTTAAAGTGACTCTTTTCGTCCCAGTGTAAAGAATATAATATTTTATTTAAACATTTATGAAAACTATTATTCGTTTCCAGTTTGGGTTCAATATTCCACCCAAATATTAAAGTTTGTTTAGCAGTTAAGCATTATATTTATTTAGTGCGGTGTTAATCATGAGCAAATTACCGCCATAGCTCTTCTGCGATTTTTTTTTCTTATAATAAAGATAAATGCTTGATTGAAATAAAACGTGCTTATGAACTATATTTTGAGTTAACAAACTTATCTTTCGAACACAAAGCCGCAAATCTTGGATTTTGTTTTTATTTTTACATTGTTGACACCTTGCTCACAAACAATATATGGGTGATTTCATCTCAACTCTGGCACGGATTTATGGTCGAATTTTTAATTTTGACGAAAAAATATATCTTTTGGGGAAATACCTATAGTAAAAAAAACTCAAACAGCAATTTCGTCGTATTTTTTTTTCTCAAGTTATGGACCGTTGAAGCGGACAAGGTTGAAACTGACGTTTTTCCAGCTTATCGGAGGTGCCATATTTCACTCCATTCCTTTTCCCTACTTTTTACGCTACATCAATATCACTTTTTCGGAACACTCTAGACATAGGCTTTTTCATGCTGATTAAGCGTCTAGGTCATAACGTTCGTAATGATTTTTTTTTTCAAACCGCGTCTCTGCTACGATATTTGACGAAATTCAGCAAGCTGTGCTGTGTGACCTAATCAACATATTTTTATGATCTTTATATCACCGTAAAGCTCCAATTTAGCTCTTTCTTTTGAGTATAATTTCAATATTTTGCAAAAAGTATATAATGCGCTACATGTGCCTGAAAAGCGAAATTTAAAAAAACTAGCAAGTTTAAAATCGATTTTCTAAAAAAAAACACTTTTTTATTTTATTTTTTATTCACAGTTAGTTAATATAGTAATCTATCAGAAACTTCCAACATAAATTGTAATAGATTGTTTGTATGGCCGCTATTAAGACTCGAATCTCGTGCTATGAGCGCTTTGAACGGGACTTCGCTATAGGCGCTCTGCTGAGCAGAATTTTGGTCTTGTAAGGTTTTCTATTTATCGTTAGCAGTTACCTCAATATCCAACCATAAACATTAATAAAATTTGGAGTAGTGTACTTCAAAAATTTTACTTCGAAGTCCGTATCCACAAGTGCGGGCACAGTGCTTACTTCCTCCCCATACGGGGAATGCAGATCGTTACAGAATTCCTCTGGGGCCTTTTGCTTTCGGCTTTGAGTTTGAAATACCGAACTTGACATGTAATTGTCATATTTTCTTATGTCAAACAGATATGCAGTGCATATACATATGTAGGATTTAGTATCTGACGCTTAGGAAGTACGGTTTATTTTGTGCGCGTACGGACTCTTTCGTAAAATAACAAGCATTTCGTTCCGTGTAAGGCTTTCAACGTGTTGTTCATGTGTTTAGGTTTCATTTCTATTTTCAGTGATTCATGCCGGGTTACTTAGACTTTTTCCTCTTGACTTGAGTTTGTCCGGGAGTCTAGATGTTACGTATCTTCTCCGTGAATACATAGGGCGAAGCTCACACACCTTGCAAATCACGCCAGTGCCAAGTAAATAAATATTATTAGGATAAATATTGTTGCTTCACTGGCTTTTACGCTCAGATATTGAGGTAAGTAATAACATTAAATAGAAAACCTTACATAGGTCAAAAATTCAGCTTAGCTGAGAGTCTATGCGAAGTCTCGCTCAAAACCTCTCACAGCACAAGATTCGAGTCCTAATAGCGGCCATAAAAACAATATATTACAATTTCTGTTGGTAGGTCCTGGTAGACTACTATATTACCTAAGTGTAAATAAAAAATGAAAGAAATAAAAGTTTTTTTTTTTTGAAAATCGACTTTCAAACTTGCAAGTTTTTCTAAGGAAAGACTTGCAAGTTTGAAATCGATTTTCTAAAGACACCAAAATTTATTTATTTCATTTTTTATTTACAGTTAGATAATATAGTAATCTGTCAGGACCTCCCAACAGATATTGTAATATATTGTTTGTATGGCCGGTATTAGGACTCGAATCTTGTGCTGTAAGAGCTTTGAACGGGACTTCGCATAGACGCTCAGCTGAGCAGAATTTTGACCTATGTAAAGTTTTCTATTTTAAAGGGCAACTCCGGCCAAAACTCAAAATGAAATAAATTGCTGGTATCGCTGTAGTGACACAAAATACGACCCCAGCCAAAAAATTACGTCCGGGCGACGCCGCGTTCTCAACTAATGCCGATAATAAAAATGCGACCCGCCGCGAGCCGCTGCTCCTTAGCGGGCGGCCAGCGGGTTGCCGATCACTAAAGCAACATTGGGCCGTGACGTCACTCTCGTTCTCTTTTTTTCCTCCGGTCCGGACGGGCGCACCCGTTGCGCGCGCTTCGCGCTTCTTTGTGCCGCTACCACCGCTACTTCGGCTTGTGATTGCGTGTTTAGCCGTTGCTTTTATCAGTAGCCCGTGTAGCTTCGGTATAGCCTTTTGTTTATTTGCTTGTGAGGACTTCAAGACTCGTTTTAGCGAGCAACTCGGTGCGCCCAAGACTGCCCAGCTGTTCTTTGGAAGATGCCGAGTACAACTTGTAGCGCTGTGGGCTGCTCAAACAACCCGCTGCGCAACCCGGAGGTGCTTTTTCATAAGTTTCCAACGGATCGGAAATTGGAGAAGGTGTGGGTGAACGCAGTTCGACGAGTGGACTTTTGAAAGCCTTGGACGCCGACCCCCAGATCGAAGCTCTGCTCCGATCATTTTTCGCCGGAGAGTTACGAACGAAACCTACGGGTGTTGGTTGCTTGCGGCTTGTCAGCGAAGGGCTCGAGGCTTAAAAAGGATGCCGTGCCGTCGCTCTTTGCCCACCGTCCGCCCGCTTTCCGAAAAGGAAAACAATGTTCTGCTTTGCATCACTGCTTGTTTACTGCGCAATCTCGTGCGTAGTACACAGGTCCGTAACGACTACTAGCGAACAGCCGGCGCGTGAAGCTCGATCATGCGATATAAACATTCGCCTCCCAATCGTTCTAACCCGTTACGCAGCAGTATTAATTAACATTGCGCTTGTGGATACCATAAAGGACTTAAAAAATCGCGAAAGTTCGGATTTGTAAGTTGCAACACTCTAATTTACCCAAGTTCGGCTGGAAGTAAATATAATATCTAAAAATGCCAAAAAAAAACACTTGCCTTAGTCAAAAGTTACGAAGGCAAACTTTTAAAATCCTATGTATTCTAATAAAAAAATTGTTGTGGGTGGGGGTGGGAATGTCGAAGGGAAAGAAAGTGTTCTTCTCACCTTGCTAACGTTCTCTGTTTTCCTCTATCACCCACAAAAACTTTTGCTAGCTTTAAGAAGAAAATGTCTGCCTAATGAACTTTCTTTTCTTTTTTGTGCGGCAAGCTTTCTTTTTTTTATTTTACAAATTAGATTCATTACCTAGACGCACTTATGTGGTAAATTAGTGTCGCAGCTTACAAATTCGGCTTTTACGCGCCTGAGGGAAAAAGAACAAAAAACAGACGTGTACAGCCCAGCACACGTCTGTTCGGGCGCCGCGGCCCGCGCCGGAGAGCCTCAAAGCTTCGTGTCTGGGACTGACCCGCAGCGCGAAAGCGAGAGGGCCCCCAGTACTGTACGTCACTGGCAGAGCGGTATGGAGCAACGCCGCTCCATCCACGGAGCCCCGATGACAATTTAGGCCTAGCGACGAGTACGGGAGACAGCACACACGGCGACAGCCGCGAGTACGGCACCGAACGAGTTCACTCGTTTTCCAGTCGCTAGCTTTTGGGTATACAAGCGACGAGTACGGCATAGTGCCCGCACAGCGGCGGCCGCCGAGTACGGCACCGAACGAGTTGACGGGTTTTCCAGTCGCTAGCTTTTGGGTTTACGCACTAACTCTTGCTACATATGCTGGATAACTACCACGTATACAGAATTAAAACAAAATCAGCTTACCTTCTATCTTTAGACGACTAGCGCAACAGAGGTAGGTGCCGCTTGGCCTGCGTACTCGTTGAACGAGAACGATCATGACGTCACGTCCACGATTTCCAGTGTTGCCGGGGCCTCGAGCGGCTAGTTCCGGTTTTGTCGGCCGCGCCCCAAACAGAACTTTGAGGCGTCGATATCTTTAAAACTACGCACGATAACGAGAAAAAATTACACCTTGCAATTCAGGGACGCTGGCTGCGCTAAAAACAGTCATAATCCCAAAATCGAAACTATGGACCGGAGTTGCCCTTTAATGTTAGTATTTACCTCAATATCTGAGCGTAAAAGCCAGTTAAGCAACAATATTTATCCTAACCATATCTATTTACTTGGCACCGGCGTGATTTGCAAGGCGTGTGAGCTTCGCCCTATGTATTGACGGAGAAGATACGTAACATGTAGACTCCCGGACAAACTTAAGTCAAGAGGAAAAAGTCTAAGTAACCCGGCATGAATCACTGAAATTAGAAATGAAACCTAAACGCATGACTAACACGTTTGATGCCTTACACGCTACAAAATGCTTGTTATTTTACGAAAGAGTCCGTACGCGCACAAAATAAACCGTACTTCCTAAGCGTCAGATACTAAATCCTGCATATGTATATGCACGGCACATCTGTTTCACATATGAAAATATGACAATTACATATCAAGCTCGGTATTTAAAACTCAAAGCCGAAAGCATAAGGCATTAAGGGAATTCTCTAACGATCTGCATCCCCCGTATTGGGAGGAAGTAAGCGCTGTGCCCCCACTTGTGGATACGGAGTTCGAAGTAAATTGTTTTAATACAATTCTCCAAATTTTAATAATGTTTATGGTTGGATATTGAGGTAACTGCTAACGATAAATAGAAAACCTTAAATAGGGCCAAATAGTCTGCACAGCAGAGTGTCTGTGCGAAGTCCTGTTCAAAACACTCATAGCACGAGATTCGAGTCCTAATAGCGGCCATACAAACAATATATGACAATTTCTGTTGGTAGTGTCTGATAGACTACTAATTTACGAACTGTGAATAAAAAATAAAAGAAATAAAAGTGGGTATTTTTAGAAAATATTTTCCAAACTTGCGAGTTTTTGGAACTTTTCGTTTCTCAGGCCCATGTATCGCATTATATAGCTTATTGCAAAAAATTAAAATTATACTAAAAATAGCTTAATTGGAGCTTTACGGTGATATAAAGATCATAAAATTATGTTGATTAGGTCACACAGCACAGCTTGCTGAACTTCGTCAAATATCGTCGCAGAGAGGTGGTTTGACAAATAAAAAAAAATCATTAAGAATGTTATGACCTAGACGCTTAATTAGCCTGAAAAAGCCTATGTCTAAAGTGTTCCCAAAAAGTTATATTGATGTAGCGTAGAAAGTATGGAAAAGGGGTGGAGAAAAATATTTCACCTACGATAAGCTGGAGAAACCTCAGTTTCCACCTTGGCCGCTTCAACGGTCCATAACTTCAGAACACAAAATCCGACGAAATTGCCGTTTGCGTTGTCTTTTATTATTGGAATTGCCCCAATACATCTATTTTTTTGCGTCCAAATTAAAAATGCGACCCTAAATCCGTGCCTGAGTTGATATGAAATCACCCATATGCATTTTTACAGTGTTTAAGTCTATTGTCTTTAAAATGTAGTAATTAAATTTCTCTGATATGACGGCTACCTCCAGGATATCGAGGAATTGATAATTTAAAATGATCTGCATAATTAGTTTGTAACTATTGAGGTAAATGTTTTGAATCAAAAACATTGTATACTCTGCTCAGGGGAGGAATAGGGCCCTTTTAAATCACGGATGCCGTTCCAGATTTTATTTTACATTATGTATAGGCGCGATACCGAAAATGAAAGGAAAGGAATTCCAGATTGGTTTTCAACATAAAAATAAGAAAGTTTAAAGTGGAATTTAGGAACCTCAAAATTAAACAAAATATAAAAAACGACATCGATGCTTATTTTTATATAACATTCTCGAACACTGTACAAACCAATATTTAGGAATTTTGACAAAAACATGTTTCGGTACAACTAATATTTTGGGATACTTAGTTTATCCAGCACAAAAAAGAAATATGAAAAAGCACTCCAATTTCTATTTTACCCCGAGAAACCTTTAAAAATGATTAAGGTAGAGATTCTCAAATTTTTTATTAAGAAATAAATTCAATAGAACACGTCGCTAGATGAACCTGAATAGACAGCACACGTCATAAAGTCACTCTTCTTTTGCCGTGTTTCTAAAAAATCCCGCAGCGTGGTAGGGTCGTCGATGCACTTAAAGCGCCGCGTTTTTCGTTGTGAGTTTCTACTGTATCCCCCTGTCGGACGCCGCCCCTTTTTCATTGCCGCACTTCAGGAGGTTGCAGGAATACCTCGCACACTATGTCTCTCGTGGGTTTAGTTTATTTTCTTATTTTTATTAATCATGGTACCCTAAAAAGAGAAGGGAGTTCTCAAAATGTATAGCATTGAATAGGCAGCACAAAAATATCAAATTCAAATATGGCGGATATTTGATTTTGTAAAGGTTAATCACGACATTCTTAAAACTTTTGATATCAACGATTGTAGACATATGTGCTGAAAATGTTCCAAAGTAGAGACGTCTTCTGGATACAACATAAGAGATTATATTTTTGCTGCAAGATTATAAGTCAATTTTCCTTGTATGGGCTGAGAAGTATTTTAGTATTTGGGGCATGCCATTTTTTAATAAAATAAATTCAACCGAAACACATTCTTTCTTTCTTTTTTTTTGGGGGGGGGGTTGAAAGTTTGGCGAAAGATAAGCCGTTTTTAATTTCCCATGCACTGGCGGTACACTGACAATATGAAATATCAAATCAGGAGAATGATTTCTGTAAGCTTACACTTCTCAAATGAGTGATAGAGGTCCGGGTTTAAGATGAATGCCCTATATTCAAGTTTACTTGAATAAGCGGCATGCGGCACTTCGTGTGAAAGTGATGTGCAGGAGTGTGATGACAAAACGCTACACACAACCAAGGCAATACGAAACACGGATTAATCATAGCAGAATCATCAAAGGCAAATAGACAGGCATACTTACGCATGATAATATAAAAGTATACATAATCATAACTATGCACAATTATTTGAAACCAGCGAGGTTCACCAAGGGGCTCAGAAGGAAATGAAACGCGGACTCTGCGATCCGCAATCCAACGTCTTTGTTCGGCACTACATGAATGATTTTTTTAGAACACCGAAATGAGGAGGGGAAAGACGCCGCAAGCCGCTTGACTAATTATAACTTGGCGCCTACAGTCGCCTGCGGTAGTACCCGACTCTACATCGTGAGCCATACCTAGTCTGACATACTTGGTCAGCCGGCGGAATTCGGCGGAGTCAAAATTAGTTCAGCGTTCATACGTCCGCAGGTGAACGTCGGCGTGCTCAGGTAACATCCGAATGACAACGTGTAAATCAATACGTGTGCTCACGACATTACGTTGTGAATCACAACGTACAGAGCGCGACACTGTTAGCGCGAACAAGCGATTGCCGGTTTTTTTCAATTTTTCTTTAAACCAAGAAATGTCATCCAAGTTATTATTGCTACGGAAAGAGCTCAGTTAGTTCTATAATGTAAGCGATAAAAGTTCGTGTTCGCTACTACTATTTAGAATAAAAATGCGAAAATGCGCCGACGTCGTGTTCGCGCTAACAGTGTCGCGATGTGTACATAAAGATAGCGCGGCGAGGGTTTGACGTCACAACTTCGGACTCCGCTCAATAGATAGCGTAAATGGCGCAATAAACCACCTCTCTTCGCCATTACACCACTCTTTACAAGCGCTTCCTCGCAATCCAACAGCACTAAGTCCGAGGCTCTACACGCACCGCCGTAAGAAACAGATCCCATAGGAAACTTCTCAATAAAGCAAGGTCGTGGCATGCTCCGCTCCTAAGTAAATTTGAACCACGCTAACATTCTAATAAACCTGGAGAACGCAGCAGTGTGTATTGTATGCAGTGCATACAAAATCACCTAAAACTCCCCGTAACCAAGCCTAGCAAATTATACCGCACGCGTCATGCATGTACGACAGATTTTGTGGTGCCCGCGTTCATAAAATTGGACGAGACGAGTTTATTAATTAAGGAAGTAATTACGGACACGGGCGGGAGATGGGAGCGTAAGTTCCATTACTGGCAGTGAGACCCCTTTTTTTATTCGCGCCACCACCTGGAGCAACACAGGACGTTTTTCTCAAACCCTCTTCCTTTGTTTCCTTTCGTATCATCTTTCTTCGTTTTTATTCCTTTTTGTTGTATCTTGTACAGTGATCTCATTACGCTCCCAATTGACTGCCAATTACTCTACCGCAGCTCAAGATCTTCGAAGGACCATCACTCACTCCAAAGTTGACGGGCAGATCACCGGTTCAATGAGCCAGTCGTCAGGAGCTCACGACCCGACAAGAGCACAGACTGGGACAGGATCTAGGAACTGCTCTTCAGCCAACACGTCCGAGGGGTCGACGCGAATCAAATCAACCATTAAGTCGAAAATTGTTATTACAAAAGAAAAACATTCATATACAATAAAAGTGTGAATCTGAGATTTAAGAATGTGTCACAAGCGAGGTAGGCGGTAACTCTTCACTGTACAGTGTTGAATAATATACTGAGCACGATCAGTTGTGCTGAAAGTAAACCTCATGAAAGAAATCTCTCTGGCTGGGAAAACAATAAATAAAGTATGACAACCAACCAAATCCAAAAAATAAGGATTCTACTCTTCGAGGCCTGTTCAGCTCTTCTTCAGGGGTGACTATGGCTTGGCCGTTGAGGAGCAACATTTTTAGAACTTCTTTCAGCGATCTGCGCTGGACTATCAGAGACCACCGGATCTGCGACTTTAAACACCATCGATCATGCGACTTCAGAGACGCAGAAAGTAATCCTTTCATAGATTTCTCATTGTATCCCTGGCACATTCAAATGACGCCAGGATATATACATAGGTGAGTTGGAGCTTTGCCAGCTCTCAATGTCAATGGGCAGCACACTATCGCTGAAAGAAGGTCGGAAAATGCTGCTCCTCAACGGCCATCGCCATAATCTCACTCCCTGAAATAGGGCCATGTAGGCCTCGACGCTTAGGGCCTCTTTTTTTAGGATTTGGTTGATTGTTGTGTTTTAAATATACTCTTGTGCATTTATTTGCCTCTTGGGAGTGATTGATATTATGTTTGAATATAAAAATTAATTACATCACACGATACAATTTATACAATAGATAAATAAATCTAAATAAATACGGGGCATGTTTGGCTATTGCAGTAAGGTTTATTCAGTGCATTTTTACTTTGCGCCTATTGCGCGAATAATCCTGTTGAGTGTATCAAAATGAGTGAAGAGAATGTTCCTATGTATTTTTAAGAATGTTAAAAAAGTTTACAACACTGTAATTAACTAAAAAAATTCAATATTTGGTTCGTTGGCAATGCGGAAATAATGATACCCACGAAGAAGTTATCGCGGATATTGCTCCACAAATAGCGATGGTGTTATGTCAGTACAGTGCTGTATTAATTGTTTCTAGACTTTGTTGATAAGAATAAAACTTCGCAGCTCAATTTATTTATCAAGCTGCAAAATATTTCAAATTTATACTCCTTTTGTACAGTCCCTTAGGGATGAATGAAACAATTGCCCACGCTACAGCCCGCTGGATTTCCTTTTTTTCTTTGTGCGCATTCTGTAACAAACGCATATTTAGGCCTAAGCGTCATTTCGATTCGAACTGAATCTTATGCAATTCATCTGTCGAATAAATATCATTTAATCAGTGACCTCTTACAACGGCAATTTCTTGATAATGTTCTAGTGCGGCCTATAAATTTAGGCGAGATATCTTATGGAAAAGCAAAAAAAGGTCAATCATAAATGATCCATAAACCTAGTGAAGTTACAAGTGCAGTCCACCAATAACGTCTTCCTATATCCCTTTGGGAACGATATACTAAATAACTACTCAGAACGCTTATTCTAATATATATATTTTTAATGTTTAGAGCAGCAAAGAGGAGAATGAGCACTAAAAAAATATCTTTGGACAAACTTGGAAGCTGTAGGTTCCCAGTTAAGCTTGTGGGCAACATAAAAAAAAACTAAACAAAAAAAACTTTGAATGCAAGTTTTTTTTTTAACGATCTTTATGAATTAGACTGGAATTAAACAGGAATTCCCTGATTGGGGTAAGGCATTAGCGCACATTGGATGAACTAAACTTCCCGCAGCGGTTCATGAGCAATTGACGTATTTGCAGCGCCATTTTTTACATAACACTGAAAGGTGCCCGATTACATTTGGACCTAATGCTTTTGGACGGTACTTGAACGTTTAAGCGCCTGTGCTTTTATGCACAATAATTGTTTTAAAAGCTCAGTGCCATACGAAAAGTACTACCCTCCTGCGTAACGAAAAACCGTTACAAGAGGGGAGCCCAAAACAACTAAAAAGTTATAAGGGTTGCAATAGCACACAGCACACAAGAGAGACTAAAGTCAAACTATCGTAAATAGGGTTAACCATAAATAAATTAAACATGATTATTTAGTTATGACGAAAATTTACCCTCCGACTCAGGGCGAATCGAACCCCCAACTTACTATAAATATGTTGAGTCCGACGCCTTTGGTAAGAGCCACAAAGAGCAGGCTCGAGTCGGCGCGTGGCGCTGGCTCTCCATATGACTCACGCTACCTGACGACGACGCACAGCGATTAATATGAAGTTTTAGAATAGCGTACGCTAAAGCTTTGCTTATAAGCAATAAATAGCGTCGTCACCACTGCTCATGCACTGAACACTGACTGGGGTTTGTGCTTCGCGCGATTTTAGCGCACCTTTTTTTCTGGAAATTGCGTACGTACGCAAAAGGTTTTTGCACTCCTTTAAAGAGTATTCACGATAAAAAGTTAGCTACAGCCAAGACGAGCACTGTTAAAAAATTGTGGCACCCAGAATGCGGCTGCGGCTGCTTTGCCGGCGTCATGAACGCGGCGTCGGCGACATCTTCACGACTGCTATTTTCAACACAGGACGACATTGCACTTCAGTGAAGGTTGCTTATTTTCTTACGATTGCATCAGGGACCCGATAACTGAGACCGTCGATGGTCTCCGGTTGTTGGTGGTCATAAAGATGACTGACAGGACTTCATCAAGGAGAGAAAAATAAAAAAAACACCTCTTTTTACAGTGCAGATCAAATCGTTGCCCAACCGACGTTCTTCACGACCCTTGGGCGTCTCCCTTCTACCTCTTCTTTTTCTCATGTCTCGCCCGAGCCACAGCAGCGTCACTCATTGTAAAATTATCACTGAACGAAAAGAAAGACGAAACCGAAACCCTGTGTATGTCGCGGCTTTGGATTTACGGTTGTCGTTTACGTTGACCTTCACACCTCCCCAACAAGTATAATTTTGGGGCCTCAATGACACAAAATTACCACACAAAACAAAAAAAAACAATAAAATGTCCGCCCGTCATACACTAGTCAATTGCGCTCTGGAAAGATCGTTTTGAATGTGCCCGCCGAGGCTCTAAGCACAAAGTTGCTACCAAAAGTGCCTTAAGGCTTACACCGTATGGACTGAAACGTGCATCTAAAAAACGATCAGCAAAGGCGTACGTGGAACATGTGCTCTCTTTAGGACAGGCTACTTTTCCAAAACCCGCAACAACCCGTTCAGTCATACAAAAAAACAAAAAAACTCACCGATTTTATATATACAATCCATTAAAAAAAAGTTCGGTTAGCGTATGCGACAAACCAGAAGCCATTGCTTGACAAATCGGTCGCTCCTTCTCTATGCGGTCCGTGGGACCATTTGGACCTCGCCCTCCACAAGCTGGTCCATCTTGAAAGCGCTCACCTGCGGCACCCGGATCTCCACCGGGAGTTCTGCGGCCTTGGCCTGCTTCTCTTTGGGCTGGGCCGCTCCTCCTTCTTGACGGACTCGCCCTCGGTCACTTTGATGGTGTCCCTTCCTCGGTTGGGGAGCCTCTTCACCCCCGCCGCCCCCGCCGCCGCTAGCTCGCCATCGTTTGCACACCCAGCACTTGCCTGTGGACCGTCGGGCTTGCGGTCCACGGCCGAGGCGGACATCACCGAGAAGATGCCACGCAGGTTCAGACGGAATTCCACCTTGATGATGAACGCCTCGCCCTCGGCCGCGGAGATAAGATTGTTCACCGTGAAGCTGCCAAGCTGCTGGTCCGGGTGGGGCACCACCGCCTTCTGCGGGTACCTGGCCTCGAGGTCGAAGGGCTTGCTCCGGTAGAAGGTGTACATCTTGCTCAAGGGCAGCTGGTGCCAGCGATGGAACACCTCTGCCCGGCTGTCCTCTCCCTTGCCCGGGTCGCAGCACAGCTCGATGGGGTAGGGCCGGGCGTCCACCACCGCAATGTCTCGCATCTTGAAGATGGGTGACATTAGAGTACACTGCAGGGCGCAGCCCCGGGCCACCGCCTCGTCCTAGTTTAGTGTCGTCGAGGGCTCCCGCTGGAACACCTTGTGGACCAGGTGCTTGACCGCCGGCACCCGTGTGCCACCCCGGACCAGCTCCACCGACTCCACGTCCGTCGGCCGCAGCCCGGCCACCGTCAGCGCCCACGTCATGATTCGCTCGGCACGCGTTCGCAGCTCCGTGGACATGACCTCGAAGGTCTCCGGCTTCATCTTGCCCGCAACGTCCCGGTCGTCCTTGAAGCACTCGATGTTGGGCGGCAAGTCATGTGGGTTGGCACTCATCTGCTTCTTGAGCCTCTCGCAATCGGTGATAAGGCGCATGAGGGCGCGCCAGTTGTTGGGCACGTCCAGCTTGTAGCGCTCCTTGAACTCCTGGACGAAGTAGCGCACCAGCAACATAGCGAAGTCGCGGTCCCCGACTCCATCGAAGGTGGTGGCCAGTATCATGAGCCGGTCCTTGTTGGTGGCCACCAGCAGCACCTGGAGCGCCTAGTGTCCCATGTCCATGAAGGCCACCACGCGCGGCTTGTCCTTAGGCCGGTCGTTCTTGTAGAAACCAAAGCTGAGCGCCACGGCCGTCGTCTGCGACCTCACCACCTTCGTGAGTAAGCGCGTCTTCAGCATCACAAACCATCGGTTTCAAGTAAACCCTCCCGCACGCCAATTTCAGGCTGTCGCAGTGATCTGGCGTCAACAGCATGTCTATGCTGTTATCCAATTGTTCAGTGGTGGTGCACAAGAGCGTCACCTCTCGAGGGACGTACTCAACTTAGCTTGGGGAAAGAGTCATCGGTATATGGCGTAAAACGGCGCTCACGCTGTCCCCGAACGCCCCAGTCAGTGTCACCCTTCCGGACGACCCCTTCATTTCAGGCACCACCCCATCACGCACTACGCTAATCTCCACTCCGGAATCGATAACCGCCCGCACCTCCTCGGGCCGCATTTCACCTCCACTCTCCGCAACTCAGCGCGCGTACGGTTCCGATTGACATTTATGTCCTGGGACATACTCTGCTGATGTGGTGTTAAATTTGTTGAGGTGTAATTCACCACCGGGTTATTTCTTTGTCCTCCATCTGCCGTCTTCCGTGGACAGTCACTACAAAAGTGGCCGATTCCCTTGCAGCTGAAACACTTCACCCGGGAACCGTCAGGTTTAGTGCCCTGCCTTTGGTTCTCGTGTTTCTCCTCGAAAGAAGTGGCCTTTGTTGTGTTGTTTTCGCGGCTCTTAGAGCCTGACGGGTGATCTCGCTTTTAAATCGCTCGTTCTTGTCAAAATGGTCAGCCAGCGCAGCCACCTTTACTGGTTTAAGGCATTTTCCGGTCTCATTTAGCGTTACATAGGTCTGCATGTCGACGGGCGAGGAATCTCTAATGCGGTCAGATACCATTAATGCTAGCAAGTCCTCAAGAGAGTAGATCGAGCGGCTTCGAGCATCAATACTCAAAACAGCTCTCGACCTTTGTCGCAAACTGAGTCCAGGATTCGTTCTGCATTCTAGTGGCTTTGAAAAAAGCCTCCTGTACTCAGCCGGCGACAGTCTGATTTCCAAGGGAACTCGCTCCTTAACCGCACTGTAATCACTCGCTTCGCCCACACGCAGCCTATTCACCAGCGCCCACAGGCGCTCCGTAAAATAAGGTCGCACGACCAAGCCCCTCAGGCTCCTTATATGTCGCAAAGACATTTTCGGCACCGTCGAACCAGCTTGGCACGAGCAGTTCGGACGACGGCATTTGTGTCAATACACCCTTCATGACCCTGGAAAAGCTAAGCACCTCCTCCCTCGGGCTGGAGTTCTGCGCCCCTCCACTGGTTCCGGGTCTGTTTTCCGCACGAACTCGCTCTAGTTCAAGCTCTAGACGCACTAGCCATTATTTTTCTCTTAGGAGCTCAATTCTCTCTTTCACTCAATGAGCTACGCGATCGGCCATCCCGGTCCCCCTCCTCGTGCGTCCCCACGGTCGCCGCTGGTCTACTCTGAGGTGACGGTTCACCTCGCTCGTCGACATCGTTATCATTAGCTCCATCCTGATCCAACGAGGTAACCGGCCTAGGCCGTTCCCCACTACGTAGTTCCATGGCGGGCACCAGTCGAAATAATTACCTTATCTTTGAAGGTTGACGAGTCCCTATGGCAAGCACACGCAGTCCGTCGATCGGAACAGCCCGGCCCGATAACGGTGTCCCAGTCGTGTAAACGCTTCGCAGGGCTGTGAGTCTGCGGAACTTCCGAAGCCGCGTCGACGCGAAGTCTCGGCGTTCCACGTCTTGTTATTTGAAAGCGTTGCTGAGGCCCAGGAACTTGCCGCCTCTCTTCTTGTTGAATGGCGTCGCTGTCCGCTGAATCAGCTGGGTCATTCCAGCCGGCGGGGCCCGCTGACGTAATCCTGTCGACTGCGCCAGTAAAAGTTCGTTCTTTTCTTACGATTGCGGCAGGGACCCGATGACTGAGAACGTCGATGGTCTCCGGATGTTGGAGGTCATATAAATAACTGACAGGAGTCCATTAAGGACAGAAAATAAAAATAAATCTCAATTTACAGTCCAGATCAAATCGTTGCCCGACCGACGTTCTTCACGGCCCTCGCGCATCTCCCTTCTTCCTCTTTTTTTCCCTCATGTCACGCCCGAGCCACAGCAGCGTCACACACTTAAAAGTCATCACTGAACGAAAAGAAAGACGAAACCGGAATTGTAGTAGAGTAGACAGTTGGGCGAGTTGGTAGATATTGAACATAGTTACAGTTGCGCACACAAGGACAGGGACAGAGAAAAGAAACACGTAGACGACAGACAAGCGCACACTCACAACTCATGTATTAACGAAAGAGGAAAAGAAAAGGGTGCAGAACGCGGAATCCGCTCGAGCGTTGGCTACACAGGCACGATGAACCACAGGCACCAGAGAGATTTTTGAAGCCTTTATTGTCCTGAGCATGTTCGAGCGATGTGTTAGCTTGAATTCCGTCTGTTTCATTAACAGAGGAGGAAATTGCCTTCTTAAAATCTTTTTCGTGTGGGTAATTTTACATGTACCCCTCGAGCCCTGGGGCCTGTGGTTCCTTGTGCCTGTGTGGCCAACGCTCGAGCGGATTCCGCGTTCTGTACCTTTTTTTTCCTCTTTCGTTAATACATGAGTTGTGAGCGTGCGCTTGTCTGTCGTCTACGTGTTTCTCTACTCTGTCCCTGTCCTTGTGTGCGCAACTGTAACTATGTACGAAACCGAAACCCGGCGTATGTCACGCCTTTAGATTTACGGTTGTCCTTTACGGTGACCTTCACAACTTCCTACCGGAGGTGCACGTCAAAAAGGTTTTGGAAGACCCAGTAAGGAGGGCAGCGCGATCGCCGGCAGCTTGCAGCGTGCAACGCGCGAACGTTTTTTGGCGAAGCGGCGAAAGTACAGAGTACGACACTGTTAGCGCGAACAAGAGATCGCCAGTTTTTCTAGTTTTGCTCTTTGAAACAAAGGGATGTCATCCAAGTTATTTTTGCTACGGAAAGAGCTCATTATTTCTATATTGTAAGCGATAAATTTCATGCTCGCTAATACTATTTAGAAGTAAAATGCGGAAATGCGCCGCTTTCGTGTTCGCACTAACAGTGTCGCGATGTGAACGGCACGCAAAGGTCAGTACACGAGACATCTCTTGCCGTGGCGACGCAAGCGGATACGACCGGTCGACCGTTTCAGTCGAATTCTCATGTTCAAACAAACCTAATAAAGTTTACTCCTAACCGAAAACGTTACCGCTTTTCGTGCGTGAAATAAACATTCTTACTGCATCTTGGGGGCGTTGCAAGCTCGAGATGCCTGGGCTTTTGCGTCACGGCCGAGAAGCGCTATTCTAAAGCACTCTTGGGTAGCGTGCGCTAACACAATCACTAAAATTTGCTCTAGTATGCGCAAAAATTGCGTACGCTATTCTAAAACTCCATAATAACAAAGAAATTAATAACGCTGCGAGAATATGTCGTCGCGACTTTGCACAAGTTGCCAAGAGCAGCGTAACCGCATAGCGCAAGCGATAAACCCCCTTCTTTCGCGACAAGGCATCACGTGACATACTTGGCTAACGCAATGCACCCTAGAGGGCAAAGCCGTAGTGCTGATAGAGATGTCGTGATCAGCGAAAGCCAACGCTGATCATCGACTGAACACGACGATTGCGTCAACGTTCGGCTCAAACTTGACTCAAAAACCAGCGCCGACGCAGCACTCGGTTCCAATCTGTGTCCTGCGTTGGGCTTCGCTGGTGACGCAGAAATACCAGCACTACGTCCTTGTGTTCTAGGCCGTGTTGGCTCACGTCACCGCACGCAGCAGGGGACTCCTTCGGTATCAAGTAGAGAGGAGGTCGCCTTCTCTCTAGCGTTCGCTCTGTTAAAGTTGAAAGATGTGGGAGGAGCTTCCACTTTACTGTTAATTTCACACCGACTATATGCGCCAAGAAGCCGAGAAAGTGGAGGACTAGGATAACGCCAGCTTAAATGTTACGAACAAAAAAAGTAAAAATATTTACTGTTTTTCGTTTCCCATGTTAGGCTGGCCCTATCATGGTTGTGCACCAACTAGATCAACTCAAGCCCGTAACTCGGGAGAAGAGGAGACGAGACTGCGCGGGGACGTCAGAGCGCTGGGCTCTGATTGGTTCGTGGGTAGATAGAAAGCTAGCTGCCTTTGTCTCCACTGAACTTGCGGCGTTTGACTTTCGCATTCTAACGCGTTTGACTAGTGCAGTGGTGACAAAGGCAGCCTTTTTCAACACTGCACTCGTCGAACACATTAGAACGCGGTACACCGGCTTCCGGCCTTTCGCTCTCGCATTTGAACGGGTTCGACGAGTGTAGTGGAGACAAAGGCAACTAGCTTTAGGTCTCCCCAGTTATCCTTCAAACCAGTGCTCGGCGTTTTCAGAATCTTGCTCTCTCCCATCTCCTCCCTAACTCAGTTTCTTGGTGCTCCATCTGACGCCACCGCCGGGTAAGGGCATCTCCAGTATAATGCGAGAAGGCGCAACGCCCCCAGATTGCCCAGTAGGCGCAGCTGCTTATACCAGCGAAATCTGTTAGGCTGTAGGTGATGTTTAGACCCTACGAGGCACCACCACAATGGAGAGGCCACGGTGATCGTACCAAGCAGAATCCTCACAAGTCGAGAGCAAGAAGATATCAAAGAGCAGCTATACGATTGATCGATGAAGTAAGACCCAAACAAACTTCTAATATAGACCACCCTCTTACACTCCACTCCTGAATAGATTTCATCTTCTTTTATTGTTTAAAAACCTAAGGAGCGCACGTGTGTGCTGTGTGTGCGGAGCATCCGAAACTTCACAATGCTGCCCTTAACAAAGCACAACTAGCACGCATAACGAACCCATGGTGCACTCTGCGTTCCCCGGGTTTATGTAGAATGATACAAGACAAGCCTGCCAGTAGCCGTTTTTTCACACATTAATTATGATCAGACCTTTTCTTTGTGTGGCTTTCCACTTTGCCTTTGTGCCTAAGAAAACATGTCATTCCAGCCTTCGAAGCTAAGAAGTGTAGCTGGTATTTGCGTGGAACGTCAGCTGATATCGCATATTTTCTGCACACTAATAAACAATTGACAAACCTGACGTCCCCAAGGTAGAATGAAAGTCGAGCGTAGCATTTTTTACCCTAAACGTAATGCTGTTCATGGCACAACCATTTCGTCGTACTGTACCCATGAATTTGTTAAACGCAAAAGCCGGTTCTAAAAAAAATATTTAATAAGGGTAGCTGACGTTACACACCTAATAAATACGAAGATGCATCCCCTCTGTTCTGTTCTGTGTTCTTTGGGACTTTCATATCCTTATATTTAAGGGATTTATCGGCGGAGAAATGGTATATTTAATAAATATCAGCTTCTAACTGGCGTTGCGATGGCCGCTGGTCGGTGTTGACACAATGTGATTTCTGCCCAGTGCTCTGAATGTCAACGTGAAGAGATTCATCAAAGGGCGGGTAAACGGTGGGAGTAACTATGACTCTCGGGATGGGAGTAGCTTGTGTCGCTTGGCTGAGTTTTACTCGGACTCATAGTTGCTGAGGGTCGGTGCGTGATTCTAAAATCCAGGCTAGAACAATTTTCAAGAATCACGGGAAACACTCCGACTCCTCACGGTTCGTGCACCTCCACGCGGCGCCCGCTGGAAACGTGTCGGCCTGGAACCGGCTAAGTCATGAACCGAATCGATCGTAATGGATCGCCAGTTGGTGAAAGCGAGAGCACTAGCTGTGTCATCCCTGCTACGGCTGTGGCGGGTGGTCTGACTGGACAACGCCGCGGAGCAAGTCCTTCGAGCACTGACCGAGCCTTTGGCTTCCGGCTCCGGGATTCCAGCAATCCCTCGTAAGCTTCCAGTGCGAGGCAGAAGGTTGTTTCAAAACCTATCAAGACGAAGCAGGGCGCGGCCAACATGTCGCGGCACTCGCACCCTGAAGCATATAACAACTCAATCGTCACTAGCAGGAAAAATGCTAGGTGGTACGATGAGGAGAAGTTGAGGCTAGCTGCCCAGGAGGCGAGCCTTGAGCTCGAGTGGGTGGCACACATGAGTCGAGGCTAGAAGGTAAACGGCCTGAATGAGAAGCTACAGGCCGCCTTCGCAGAAAGGACCCTCGACGCTATCAAGTCACGCCACCGAAGTCTTGAGCACAAGCAGATGGTTGAGGAGGCCAGCAAGCGGTTGGAATTGAGAGCATCCACCGTGGTAACGGAGATTCCGACAATCTTCCTCTCTATGACCATCCTGAACAGGATGAATGGCAATGCCCTCAAGGCCAGGAAGAAGGGCAACCTGACTGCGATCGTACGTCAGTCGTAACAGGAATGACCCTGAGGCCGAGAAGGAAGGCAGGACGATATCCCCTGCAAGCCATACAGGAGGAGAGTCAATGCGCCTGAGGGCCTAGTGAAAGATCAACCTGACTGCGACCAAGTAGTCACAGCAGGTAGGACCATAAGGCCCAGGAACCCAGTGCGCCCAGAAGGGAGGTCCACCTGATTGTGTTCCAACATTTGCACCAGGGAAGATCTTGAGGCCCAGAAGGAAGAGAGGACAGAGTTATCCTAGGACGGATCAAGGATCCAAACGCTGACCAATGCAGGAGGCCCCTTGGCCCCTGCAGGTGATTGGGAGGACGATGGTGATGTATCTTGATGTGCCTCAACAAGGACCAACTCTCTCCCATAGGAGTGAGTCCCCGGAGCTCTGGGGTAATAGAGCAGGCTTCGGCCAACCCGTGCTCTGGGATAGAGCCTGAAACTAAGGAATTGACGGGGCTTCGGCCCAACCAGTTCTGGGATAGAGCACACGGTACCGTTCGGACCAGGGTTTGCATGTCGCTATGTTGAATTAGCGGCGGATCTAGCGCTTGATGGCTACGGAGGTGAGGTACTCAAGTCAATTGCCGTGAGAGCATGTGCAGGTGAAGAAGTTAAAGAGGATCTCGAAGAATACCTGAGGGTGTACTTCGCGCGCGAAGGGAAGGAGGCGCCTATAACTCGGAAAAACAGGGCCCCACAAAGACCCAAACAAGGAAAACGGAAGAAGAGGCGGTCTGAGTATGCAAGAGTTCAGGCTCTGTACCAGAAGAGCCGGCACCGTTGTGCGCAAGAAATCCTCGATGGTACGCAAGTGAACAAAGTCACTGACCATCAAAACTTCATTGATTTTTGAAAACGCACGATGAATGAGACGCCTCCTGTGCCTCGTTGGATGTCAATCCGCCCACGGAAGTACATGACGACCTATGGAAACCAATCACCAGGGATGACATACGTTTACATCTCCCGCCGTGTTCTACGGCTACTGGTCCGGTTGGGATGACTGCGAGAGAACTGAGGAGCGTTCCTTTCTCTCACCTGGCACTGCTGACGAACCTAATCCTGGTTATTGGAGAGGTTCCGCGGATCCTGGCCGTCTCTCGGACTACTTTCATACCGAAGGTACTCGAGGCGACTAAGCCTGAGGACTACCGACCAATAGCAGTTGCCCCGAATCCGTTGAGATTGCTGCACAAGATCCTTGCGAAGAGGTTGCAGAGCTAGCGTTGATCTATGATGTGAGGCAGCGAGCCTTTGTCCCGGCAGATGGGTGCGGCGAGAATGTCGCAATTCTGCAGGCCCTGCTCTCGGAGAGTCGACGAACACTCAGTACACTGCATATGGCGCAGATGGACTTGCGTAAAGCTTTCGACTCAGTTTCGGTGGATGCGGTACTAGCTGCCGCATCCTCGGCGGGTCTGCCGAAGAAATTCCTCCACTACCTGGAGGTACTGTACCAGCAGAGTAAAACACTGGTACAGTCGGGCGATCTCAGAGAAGAGATCAGAGCGTCCAGAGGGGTCAAACAGGGAGACCCGTTGTCGCCGCTTCTCTTTAACCTTGTTGTTGATGGACTCCTTCGGGAGCTCCCGCCCATTATTGGATTCAGGCTGGGAGAAACCATGATTAATGCAATGGCTTTTGCGGATGATCTGACACTAGTTGCATCGACGAGAGGAGGTCTGCAGGAGCTGCTGAATCAGTCAGAGGCCTACTTCAAAGCAAGAGGTCATGAGCTTCAAACCAGAGAAATCCTCTAGGCTGTCTCTGGTGCCTTCAAAAAGGCAGAAAAAGACCAAGGTCGAGCAACAACCATTTCAGATACGCTGGGTCAGACATCCCAACACTTGATTGTGTCGCATCATGGAAGTATCTGGGTGTACTCTTCAACACGAAGGGACGGAAAGTGCCGTTGACGGGGGAGCTGATTCCGCTCCTTGAGCGACTGTCTGCTGCGCCGCTCAAACCTCAGCAGCGTCTCGTGTTGTTAAAGCACTACCTGCTACCGAGGTTTTACCACAGAGGTACGTTTTCGCATGTAACAGCGAAGTTACTGCGTCGCCTCGACACCTGTGTGCGGATAAGAATCCGCAAGTGGCTGCGGCTACCTCACGACACCCCGGTGGGCTATTTTCATGCACCGGTGGAGAGTGGTGGGCTTAGGATCCCTGCCTTGCGGCATATGCCGCCAATGCTCAAGTATACGAAGAATGGTCATGCTGAGGATGAGCGATGTTCCTGCATGTGGAGATGCAGTGGAATGTCCAGCCCTCAAATTAGAAGAACAAAAGGCAATGACTCTGCTTGAAGTGAATGGAAGGGTCCTGACGAACAGCAAAGGACGTGAAGGATCACTGGGCAGAACTCCTTCACAACTCAGTGGATGGAGCGCACATGAGAACGTGCAAAGAGGTTCCCGAGTCCCAGCAATGGGTCTCGGATGGCACCCGCCTTTTGAGTGGCAGGGATTTCGTTGACTGTGCGAAACTGCGGATCAATGCAATTCCGACGCTGGCCAGGACCTCTAGGGGTCGGAACCTAGACATTTTCTGTCGGGCAGGATGTCGCCAAATTGAAACGCTGGGCCACGTACTGCAGCAGTGTCAGCGCACTCACGGTGAAAGGATCAAGCGACACGATGGAATTGTCGACTACCTGTGCAAAAAGTTCAAGGTGGACAAGTGGACGGTCGAACGGGAACCCTGTATAAATACGATGGAAGGGACCCGATTTCCGGACATTGTCATCCGGAAGGGTGACCGTACCACCATTGTGGACGTGCAGATCGTGGGCACAAGTACGCCACTGGAAACAGCCCATAGAAGGAAACATGAATGCGAGGAACGATGAGGTTGTAGCCTACTGCCAAAGCTGATAGGAGTGGAACACCCATCGTCACCTCCTGAACAGTATCGTACAGAGGGGTATGGTCTACATCGTCAAGGGCCGACCTCCGTAGGGCTGGGTGTCACCAAAGCGGACACCAAGCTGATGAGTGTGCGAGCGCTGCAAGGTTCGCTGGCCATATTTGGTGTGTTCCGGCGTTCTACGTCCCGAACAAAGAGATCCTGAAGTCCCACCCTCATGTCGTGGAGGTCAAAGCCGAGGAAAGAAAGCATTGAAGGTTTTGGAAGAACCTAAGGAGGAGTGGAGGTTGTTGGGATAACGGAGCGTGGAGAACGAAGGTATTGATCTAAAATCACCTAGTGTGAGGTGCGGAAAGGACGGTCTTTGTGAAGACCACCGCATGCGGCAGCAAAAGGAGGAAGGCATGACGCCTGGCCGCTCGCTCATGGCCAATACCAGTGGTCAGAGCTCAGAAGGGCATACCCCTATGTGGTTATAAATACCACATCAGGGGACTCGCACCGGTGAGTGCGTGTAACGAGCGTGTGACGGAAACGCCCACAATGTCGGTCTGGGGAAAGCATGCTGGGATAGCATGCCGGGACCGGGGTGGAGGTGGGTTGAATAGAAAAAAAATAGCCAAGTGCCTCGTCATCTAATTAGTGACTCGCATGAATGGATTAACGAGATTCCCACTGTCCCTATCTACTATCTAGCGAAACCTCAGCCAAGGGAACGGGCTTGGAAAAATCAGCGGGAAAGAAGACCCTGTTGAGCTTGACTCTAGTCTGACACTGTGAAGAGACATGAGAGGTTTAACATAAGTGAGAGGCTGGTGAACCCTCGCGGTTGTGCCGTGCCGCCAGTGAAATACCACTACTTTCATAGTTTCTTTACTTCCTCGGTGAAGCGGAGAGTGGACCATGAGTGCCCACGCTTCTAGCACTAAGTGCAAGGCCCTTCGTTGGCCCGCACGATCTGTTTCCTAGGACAGTGTCAGGCGGGGAATTTGACTGGGGCGGTACATCTGTCAAATGGACAAAGCATTAGGAACTCCACGGCTGGGAGTCAGGGCGGTCTTTAGAAATTCGACCATCTCGCTACGACTGCGGGTTCCCCATTACTGAATATCGGTCATACTCGCCAGACTCCAAATTGATTAGACCTACGATCACTATTACTGTGCATTAGATCGAATAACATTCTGATTAATCAATAAAAGCTCTAATTGCGAAAACCTTTCTTGTTTGGTTTAATCTGTAAACCTGCTTGGGTCAAGGATAAAAAATCCGCGGAGAGAAAAAAGCCTGCGTTACAAGTTATCACTCATATTTCCATGTGAAGAGACAGTGCTGTTGTATTGCCCTGTAGACCACTTTAAAATTCCACGACTGCCGTCTATTGCACGACCATTTCATCGCACCCGTTTGAGGGAACCACGTGGTTCCCCGCATCTCTACCTAGGCCAAGCATAGGCAGGCCGTGAGGCGTTGCCATGTCGGGGTCCGTCGAGGATGCGAGGCGACGCCGTATTCCTATGTGGACGGCTCTCCCTTTTCCTTCTCGGGTGATTTGCTGCAGGCAGACCCATCTGGACCTTTATACTTGGACGCGTGTGCACGTCCGGGGGAGAATCAACTTGCGACCACCCCGGGCGCGTCCTTCCCGCAGGATTTAGAATTGATGAAAATGCCCTTTGGTGTGTGCGGAGCGCCAATGACGCTCCAGTGCTTGATTTACCGAGTACTGAGAGAAGCCATATGGAAACATGCAATGATTTATCTGGACGACATTGTCGTCTCCTCCGACACCTTCGAAGAATACATACAACATCTGAAGGATGTATTCGATAGAGCTAAATGACGCGGGGATTCCACTGAACCCAGAAAAGGCCCAAATAGCCGAACCCTGGATCAACTTGCGTGGGTTCACGCTCGATGGCGAGCGATGCGCTCGCGATCGAGCATGAATCTCGACAAGCAATAGGCTATCCGGGAGGTTCCTGCGCCAAAGGACGGAAGCTCGCTCCATTACTTTCTGGGTATAGTGAACTTCTATCGCCAATTACCCCAAACTGCGGCTCACTCCAAGCGTCAATAACGTGGCTGCTGAGAAAGTCCGTGAGATGGACTATCCCAATATTCTCCCGTTTCTCTATCCGCCAGTAGTCTGCTTTTTCAACTGACGTCCAACTCCTGGTGAGCTCAGTTGATGAAGCGCGCCACTAGAAATGCAGAGGTCACTGGTTAGATACACGGACCAGGTGGATATTTTCGGTCACACACCAGTCGCCTAGCTGTGTTTGGAAATTTGTTATTGTCCCTTGTTCACCTTCTACCTCCTCTCCAGGGATTATTTTATCATTCTTGTCTAGCACGCTTCCACCTTTGCATTAATTGCATTATCATCTAGGTCCTCGTTTACCTCCGCCTGTTTAAGCGAGTGGTTAGCCAAAGCTATGGGACTGAGCACACCCTCGTGCTCTTGGAGCATAACAGCTCCCAAGCTAAGTTTGCACGCATGCGTTTGGATCATGAAATGCTTGTTCAAGACGGGAATATTTAGTTCATATGTTTCTACGCGCGCTTTAGAAGTGCAGCGGAATGCCAGCTCTTGTACAGGACCCAAACTCCATCTCACAGACTTTATCGGTACCCGCGCTATTGACGCTTAGATTGAGGCGCAGTTTGGTGCGAATTATAAGGCGAAGTTTGGTGTGAACTATACCCAGAATGTAATGGAGCGAGCTTTCGTCCTTTGGCGCAGGAATCTCCCGGATAGCCTATAGCTTCTCGGGGTTCACGCTCGATAGCGAGTGTATCGCTCGCCATCGAGCGTGAACCTAAGCAAGTTGATCCAGCGTTCGGCTATTTTTGCCTTTTCTGGGTTCAATGCAATCCCCACAGCCTTTAGCCTGTCGACCACATCCTTCAGATGTTGTATGTACTCTTCTAAGTTGTTGGAGTAGACGACAATGTCGTCCAGATAAATCATTGCATGTTTCTCTACGGCTTCTCTCAGTACTCGGTAAATCAAGCGCTGGAGTGTCATTGGTGCTACGCACACACCAAAGGGCATTCTCGTCACTTCTACATCCTGTGACCGCCCCGGGACGCGCCCGGGGCGGTCGCAAGTTGATTCTCCCCCGGAGGTGCACACACGTCCAAGTATAAAGGTCCAGATGGGTCTGCCTGCAGCAAATCACCCGAGAAGGGGAAGGAGAGCCGTCCACATGGAAATACGGCCTTGCCTAGCATCCACGACGCACCACGGCATGGCGACGCCTCACGGCCTGCCTATGCTTGGCCTAGATAGAGATGCGGGGAACCACGTGGTTCCCTCATACGGGTTTGATGAAGTGGTAGTGCCCTAGATGACAGCCGGGGAATTCTAAAGTGCTCTACTGGGGAATGCAACAGTATTGTCTCTTCACACGGAAATATGAGTGCTAACTTATAAAGCACGCTTTTTCTTTCCGCGGATTGTTGATCCTTGAACCAAGCAGGTTACAAATTAAACCAAGCAAAAAAAATATTTCGCAATTAGAGCTTCATTTGATTAATCAGACTGTTATTGGATCTGTTGCGCAGTAATAGTTATCCTAGGTTTAATCAATTTGGAGTAAGGCGAGTGTGACCGATATTCAATAATAAGGAGCGCGCCGTCGTAGCGGGACGGTCAAATTTCTAAAGACCACCCTGACCCCCAGCCGTGGAGTTCCTGATGTTTTGTCATTCCCCAGTTAGAAGCTGATATTTATTAAATATACCATTTTTCCGCTGAGAAAACTCTCAGATATAAGACTATGAAGGTCCGAAAGAACACAAAACAAAACAGGGGATGCACCTTCGTATTCATTAAGTGTATAACGTTAGTTACTTATATTAAATATTCTTTTTTAGAACCAGCTTTTTAGTATAACAAATTCATGGGCACAGCGGCACAGTGCGAAGAAATGGTTGTGCCATGAACAGCATCACGCTTCGGGTAAAAAATGCTACGCTCGACTTTCATTCCGCCTTGGGGACGTCAGGTTTGTCAACTGTTTATTAGTGTGCAGAATAGATGCGATATCAGCTGATGTTCCGCGCAAATACCAGCTATATTTCTTAGGTTTGAAGGCTGGAAGGGCATATTTTCTTAGGCACAAAGGCAAAGTGGAAAGCCACACAATGAAAAGGTCTTATTATTTTTAACGTGTGAAAAACCGGCTACTGGCAAGCTTGTCTTGTACCATTCTACATAAACCCAGGGAACGCAGAGTGTACCATGGGTTCGTTATGCGTGTTAGTTGTGCATGGTTACCCCTTAGCGAAAAATCGCATATTTCGAACATATTTAAGAGGAACTTAATATGAATATTTTTCTAAAATTTTGTTGAAATTTTATTGGCCGAACTTGAGTATATTACAAATGCACTTTTACCGTATTCTTGATGCAATATTGTCATATTTCTTATAAACTCCAAAACCGAAGGGTTGGCATTTTGAATGTACTTATACCGTATTCTTCACGCAATTTTGGCAGACTTCTCACGAACTCCAAAACGTAGGGCTGTGACTTCGAATGTACTTTTAGCTTCCTTCAAGTTACTTAGAAATTCGTAAAAAGAATGTATGAAAAGTGTATTTAAAACACCAGCAAACTTATTACAAACAAACATATAAAAATAAATAAAGTTTAAGCAAAAATTAAGTTTTGAAGCTTATGCAAAACAAATCTCCAGCAATGGAACAAAACTCTACGATTACAGCAATCATGCAAAGCTTGTAAGTGCCGGCAGTTCCCTTTACAAGCTTCCTATTTTAATTTTTTACTTAATATGGTTCCTGTGCCGATAAAGTTGCACCACATGTTGCATTCGGTGGAACTTAATCAATATTGGAACCATGTAAGGCAAAACATTAAAATAGGAAGCTTGTAAAACCAACTGCCGGCAACAACAAACCTTCCATAATTGCAGTAATCGTAGGGTTCGGTTCCACTGCTGGCAATTTGTTTTGCCTAAGCTTCAAAATTAAATTTTTGCTTAAACTTTATTTTTAATAGATTTCTGTATTGAATAAATTTGCCTTCAAACTATCCTTGGCACAGGGAGACGTATATGTGCCAATTCACACATGCAGTTCTACGAAATGCAAGGAAGAATGACGACAGAAAAAAACTATATTCAAGAACACATATATGAAACAGGAAATCTATACAAAATGTCAGTTTCCAGAATATGCACTGATCTTTATATAGGCCGTCAAAATAGTGCGAAAGAAAATTCAAATAAAAAAATACACTTCGAGAAGTAGAACATAAAAGTAGGTTAGCTACATTGTGACCCTTAAAGGGACACTGACAGGGTATTTATGCCAGCCAAGGTTTCTATTTGTACATGAGAGACTACCCAGAACACAATTCGCAGCTTGAAATTCGGTTTCTTTCCGCCCGAAAACCTCCGATCGAGCGATCGAGAACTGGACAGTTTGAGTCGCGCTCACTCTCTTCTTCGTGAACTTGTTCGGAATTTAAAATGTGGCTTTGTTCAGGGTGCAAAATGACTTGCAAAACAAATCCATGGCTAAAAGTAGGCTTTAAATGATAATCGAAATTAAATTCTGAATGTCCGTAGACAGCAGAAAAAAAAACTTCAGGAGAAACACGTTTTTAGCCAAAAGCTCAACACAGTTGTATAAAAGTTTGAAAAAAAAACAGAAGAAAGTTATGTCACCCAAAGAACTATGCAACTTTTAAAGATGAACATAAAAATGTAAACGAGCTCATGAATGAACTTCAAATATATGTACCTAAGCTAAAAAAAATATTGCAGATTTTTTTCAAATAAATATATCACAGTCTATTTTAAATAAGGAAAGTTTCTAGCCTAAGCTCAGCAGAATTGTATAAAAGTAAAAAAAAAAAAAGTTATATTACCCAACGAACTATCAACTTTTAAAAATGAATACAAGAATAGAGAGAAGCTCATGGAATCGACTTCAAATATCTAGGTAAAAGAAAAATATGCACATTTTTAAAATAAACATATCATAATGTGCTTAAAAAATGTGTCAGGTTACTCTTTTTTTCTTACGATCCGTGATTGCATTTTTTGGCCAAGTACCGCCGTACGCTGGTGACGTCCTCGTTGTAGAACTTCTCCATTATGTGAGCTGGCGGAAAAAAAGACGGCACTCGCAATGTAATTATGATTAAGCACTACATACTTGTCAACATGTGCAAATTCACACTAAACAAGGATTGTTAACATTCTACTTGGACATATTCTTGTTAATATATTCCTCCACCTCCCTAAATAAACTGTTGCCTATTAGACAGTGCAGTGATACCATGTAAGTGGTTGGGATTCTGTTGCTACACAAATGAAAGATTAGAAAAGAATAATCTTTCGGAGCCGGTTGATGTTTACCTATTTCATTGCTTTTGCTGCAAAGAAATATGCAAAGCAGGCCCATCCCATAGCTTTTACCCGATATACGTGATTAAAATAACCTACCCAGCCACGGAAGAAAGAATTTCACAGAAACAGCTGTTACTGCGAGCCTTCTCAGGGAATGGTGTTATCGTACGTCACAAAAGCTATGTAATCAATACTGTGACCACTCCAATATTATCCTTGGTGCCACCACAGACTAGGCGGTGTTTCTACGTAGTGCTCCGTTCTCGTTTTATTTTGTGGGAAGAAAGTTTCCTTTGTAACGTGCATACATCCCCGTTCTTCACTCTTGCAAACAAATAAAAAAATGTCCTTCCTCTCACACAGCGCAAAAAAGAAAATGAGCATTTTGAAGAATGCCACTTGACGTTAAGGTGAGGCTAGGATTTATCGAGGACTCCACTGCACGGCGCTTGCACACTAGAAACTGGCAACTGGGCGAACGTCCGTTGAAAGACTTCGGGCAGGTATAATGTACTCACCATGAAGGTAGCAAGACTGAACATGTAATCCGAGATCGCTGGTATATACCGCAATCACAAGTGAAGCTGTCTTAAACACTCAACGTCGCGCGCACAAACACAGTATAAACCTTCTTCAACTTCAAAGTCGGCACGAAATCCATGCAGTTCGTGCGGGCACCGGCGAGGGCCTCGCCCTCGAAGGGGTGCCCAACCACTGCGGCACCGCTGGGAAGCAGGAGGCCGACCAACTGGCCAAGTTCGAACACGACGACGCTGAATTCTGGCTGTCCAGCGTGGAGCCCTTCGAGGACGCGAAGCTTCTGGTGGCCCGGGAAGCCCAACCCCAGCCTCCCGACGCGAGGTACGCGGCGGAAGACCACCTCGCTAGGCAGCGGCAGACCGTCATCAACCGCCTCCGAACAAGCAGTGCCTCGTCCCCAGTGACGCTGCAGGACCTGTGGATAATGGACGGGCACCAGCCGCCTGCCCGAATTCGCGGATCACACCAACCGAGGAGGAGCTGCACCGACGATCGCGGAGAGTCAATGTCGGCGTTCGGCACGACTCACTAGGCCACGCCAGCGGCAGACAAGCGGCATCAATGCCGGCCTTTCCTGCAGAAGAGAACAGATCATCCGTCCGCATGAGACGGCGCAAACAAAACAAAAAATGCCCTCGAGGCGCTACTCACCTTCTTTGATAACAGTGGAATGCTACTATCTATGTAAGAGCCCTGAAATTGCAAAATTTCGAACAAACAATCCAGGTCTCCAGGAACAAAATGGCGCGGCCGTCGTCCCAAGCACTGATCTCAATGACAATTGCTGGATCGCGCTTCCTCGCTTGTTCGCTGCAGCGCGAGTGAAGCCAGCGGACGCAACCTCGCTGGGATACGATTTGCTTTTTTGCTAGCCTTTTGCTGCTGTTCTACAGCGTGCTATAGGCATGTTTTCCACTCGTTCGTCGTCATTCGCCGAAGGCGTTCTTTAAGATCCTGGGTGAGGCGTGATACTTGCCGTTGAGAACACGTGAAAATTTTTACCAAAGCGCTGTGCCGCAGGAAAAAGACATAACTCCTCGAAAGCAAGTGTCGCCGGTCTGGCGGCGTGTTCAAAGCTTCCTTGGCACGCCGAAGTGCCGTTTCTCTGTGCCTTCGCACGCTTGGATACCAACCAAGAATCGACGCCGTGTGAATGTTTTTTGCGAGTGCAATGTGCCTTTCTGTAAAATGACAAGTTCTGTGAATGGAGTTTTCACATACCTTGTAATTTTACAGAAATTATCTGTTAGTTAGAAACAGAAAACGTATGTTAAATAACAGAAAAATCTAAAAACAGAGAACAGAGCTTTACAGAAATTTTCTGGCAGGCCAGCTGCCAGACAGTTTCTGTTTTTTTACATAACCTTTTTTTACAGTGTATGCTGCTCTTGGCAACTGTGCAAAATCGCGACGTCATATGCCCGCTGCGTTATTCATTTCTTTGTTATTAGGGAGGTTTAAAATAGCGGACGCAATTTTAGCGCACGCTAGCGCTAAATTTAGCAATTGTGTTAGCGCGTGCTACTCAAGAGTGTTTCAGAATAGCGTTTTACCCCCGTTACGCAAAAGCCCAAGCATCTTGAGCTCCAAAGCCACCAAGGTGCAGTAACAATTTTTATTTCACGCACGAAAAGCGTAAACGTTCTTGGTTAGGAGTAAATTTTATATTTGTTTGTATATAAGAATTCGATGTGAACGGCCGACCAGTCGTGTCGGCTTGCGTCGCAACGGCAAGAGAGGTCTCGTGTACTGATCTTCGGACGCCGTTCCCTCGCCGCTTCGCCGAGCAACGTTCGCGCGTCTTAAGCACCAAGTTGCCGGTGATCGCTGCCCACCCAGGGTCTTGCAAAACATTTCCGACGTGCACCTTCCGTAGGAGTGCAATGTCGTCCTGTGTTGAAAATAGCAGTCGGGACGATGTCGCCGACGTCGCCCTCATGACGCAGCCGCAGCCGCGATTCTGGGTGCCGCAATTTTTGAACAGTGCTCGTCTTGGCTGTTGCTAACTTTTCATTAAGAATACTCCTTAGAGGAGCGCAAAGACACGTTCGCGTACGCACGAAAATTTCGGAAAAAAGATGATGCGCTAAAATCGCACGCGCAAAGCACAAACCCCAGTCAGTGTTCGGTGCATGAGGAGTGGTGACGACGCTATTCTTTGCTTATACGCAAAGCTTTAGCGTACGCTATTCTTAAACTTCCTACTAATCGCTCTCCGTCGTCTTCAGATAAAGTGAGTCAAATGAGAGCCAGCGGCACGCGCCGACTCGCGCCTGCTCTTTGTGGCTCCGAACCAAGGCGTCCGACTCGGCATTATTATAGTAAGTCCGGGCTTCGATTCGCTCTGTGTCGGGGGGCAAATCTTCGTTATTACCAGTAGTCATGTTTAATTTATTTATGACTTACCCTATTTAAGATGGTCAATGACTTTATGCCTTCTTGTGTGCTCTGTCCTTTTGCAAGCCTTATACTTTTTGGTTGTTCAGGGCTCCCTACTTGTAACGGTTTTTCGTTACGCCGGAGAATAGTGCTTTTTGTATGACATTGACCTTTTAAAACATTTATTTTGTATAAAACCACGGGCGATTAAACGTTCAAGTACAGTCCAAAGCAATAAGTCTAAATGTAATCGGGAACCTTTCGGAGTTAGGCAAATTATGGCGATGCAATACGTGAATTGCTCATGAACCGCGCGCGGGATGTTTGGTTCATCCAATGTGCGCTAATGCCTTACCCCAATAAGGGAATTCCTGTTTAATTCCAGTCTAATTCATAAAGATAGTTAAAAACAAAACTTGCATTCAAAGTTTTTTTGATTAGTTTTTTCTTTGCTGTTGCCCACAAGCGTAACTGGGAACGTAGAGCTTCCAAGTTTGTCCAAAGATATTTTTTAGTACTCATTCTCCTCTTTACTACTCTAAACATTAAAAAATATTTATATTTTATAATAAGCGTTCTGAGGAGTTATTTAGCATATCGTTCCCAAAGGGATGTAGCAAGACGTTATCGGTGAACTGCACTTGTAACTTGACTAGGTTTACGGAACATTTATGGTTGACCTTTTTTCGCTTTTTCATAAGATATCTCGCCTAAATTTATAGGCCGCACTAGAACATTATCAAGAAATTGCCATTGTAAGAGGTCACTGATTAAATGATATTTATTCGACAAATGAATTGCATAATATTCAGTTCGAATTGAAATGACGCTTAGGCCTAAATATGCGTTTGTTGCAGAATGCGCGCAAAGAAAAAAAAAGAAATCCAGCGGGCTGTACCTAGCGCAATTGTTTCATTCATCACTAAAGGACTGTACAAAAGGAGTATAAATTTGAAATATTTTGCAGCTTGATAAATAAATTAAGCTGCGCAGTTTTTTTTATGAACATAGTCTAGAAACAAGTACAGCACTGTCCTGACATAACACCATTGCTCTCTGTGGAGCAATATCCCGCGATAATTTCTTCGTGTTAATCCTTATTTCATCATTGTCAACTAACTAAATATGAATTTTTTTAGTTAATTACACGATTATTATCTTTTATACATATGAACATTATCTTCACTCATTTTGACACACTACACATGATTATCTGCGCAAAAGCAGCAAATTTAAAATACACTAAATAAACCTTACTATAATAAGCAAACATGCCCCGTATTTATTTGGATATCATATTTAATTATTGTATAAATTTTATCGTGTGATGTTATTAATATTTATATTCAACATAATATCAATCCCTTCCAAGAGGCAAATAAATGCACAACAAGTGTATATATAAACCACGACAAACAACCAAATCCTAAAAAAAAGAGGCCCTACGCGTCGAGACCTACTTGGCTCTACTTCAGGGGTGATTAAGGTGATGACCGTTGAGGGGCAATACTTTTTGACCTTCTTTCAGCGATATTGTGCAGCCCGTTGACATTGACAATTGGCAAAGCTCAAAATCACCTATCTATGTATCGTGGCGTCATTTGAATGTGCGAGGATTCAATGAAAAGTCTATATAGGGGTTACTTTCTGCGTCGATGATGCTGGTGCTGAAAGCAATCCGGTGGTCTCTGAAGTCGCAGGTCACTGAAAGAAGTTCGAAAAATGTTGTTCCTCAACGGCCAAGCCATAGTCCCCCCTAAAGAAGAGCTGAGCAGGCCTCGTAGAGTAGAGCTCCCTAATTTTAGGATTTGGTTGGTTGTCGTCCTTTATTTACTGTTTTCCCAGCCAGAGAGATTTTCTTCATTGGCTTATTTTCAGGACAACCGTCTGTGCTCAGTACATTATTCAACACTGCACGGTGAAGAGTTACCGCCTATTTCGCTTGTTACACATTCGTGAATCTCAGATTCACACTTTTATTGTATGCGAATGTTTTTTTTTTGTGATAACCGTTTTCGACCTAATGATTGATTTCATTTGTCTCGACCCATCGGACGTGTTGGCTGAATACCAATTCCTGCATCCTGTCCCAATCTGTGCTTTTGTCGGGTCGGGTTCCACTCTCTATTGGAAGTGAATTGCCGGATCGAATGCACCATGTCCTCAGGGCAAACGCCGGTGTAAACGACGCACAGTCGACACAGAGAGAACATTCACGCATGCTACAAACCCGGATGACGGAAGCTTTCTCGGGGGCCCGTGGCAATCTCGAGGGAGCGTGAGCTAAACAAAAGTCTCAATACGACCGCTTTTGCCAAGATCTCCACTGTAAATTTGGCGATCTCGTGCTCAGACGAAACTATGATCTGAGCAATGCCAGCAAATACTTTTTTGCTTCACTGGCACCGAAGTGGTTGTGCCCGTACCGAGTGCACGAAGTCTCTTGGCAGGGATGTAGGATCCACGTGTTTTTCGGTTGGTAACGCAAGTAGGAGCCACGTGTTCCGCGCATCCCTATCGAGGCATGGCTCAAGCAGGCCGTGGGGCGTCGCCATGTTGGGGAGCGTCCCGGATGGGACGCGAGGCCATATTCCCTTGTGGACTGCTCTCCTTGCCTTTCTCGGATGATTGGCCACAGGCACACACTTCGGGACTTTAATACTTCGACGCGTCCGCCCCTCCGGGGAGCGAACCTACTTCCGAATACGTCGGGCGTGTCCATTCCCACAGGCCATATAAGACGGTTAAAACAAACGGCCAGGGGGACTCTCGATGAGGGAGGCTCTGCTCGACGGAGCCCTGATTTCTTGTCACAACCTTTCTCCTTCCGTGATTGGGCCAATAGAGGGAGCGCGGACTCGGAGTGGTAATAATTTCGATGGAGGCATCGCGATATTTTCGGACTATGTTGTCCTTCCTGCAAAATATGTGGTACTTTCTTCAGTAAACACGTCGGTACAGGGGCCTAAGGAACCTACTGAGTGTCTACGTGGTAGCCCCGCAAAAAGGAAACCAACACGCTTTGCTACTGCCTGCTGCTTTATGTGGAGATGCATAGAAGCAGCCATACAGCAGATTTTTCGTTCCTGAGCTCTTCGCAGGAGGCGGGGAACCACTGTCAGGAGCAATTTTTTTGCTTTGCTCAGGCTTTGCGACGCTCCAGCTCGTTCGCCGACAGGAATTGTGACAGCTATGTAGCGCCACCATGTTTCTTACCAATCACTGCGATTGCCTCAAACACTTTTGTTTCCCCCGGCTAAAAACCAACAAACACGAGTCCACTCTGCAGGGTGCTTTTAGCGGAGTGGTAACCAAAATCAAGCGGCTGTGTCCAGATGATTTATATACTGAAATTGACATTGTAATATTCAAAACACGTCTGCCCATGAGTTCGTTTTCTTTTTTATTGTTTTGTAGATTGTGCACCACAAAACAAAATGAACCAGCGGAGCGCATGGCCTCATGTACTTCCTGCGACATCTGCAGGGAGACAACTATCTATCTGGTGTAGCACATGCGCGTAGCTGAGTCATAGAGTCATCTGCTATTCGCACTCGGTGCACTACCCCAATAAATAATTACTATGAAGCATGATTTTCAGAAATAACCCCTTTTCTTATCACCGCACGACACTGGCCATTCCTTTATTGCCCTGTTCTTCAAGTTGTACATCTAAGGTTATTGTGCCCCAAACAAAAAAATCACAGCAAAAACTAAGACACTTTATTTTAGTTAGATTGCAAAAAAAAAAATAGCACACGTGCCATAACACTACAGATATATTTAGCATAAACTCTAAGCCCACACCCAGTGGTGGTCACGTCCTTCACAACCTTAGCGTCTAAATATTATAAATGTGTGCGTGGTACAGCTAAGTGAAAAGGAAAACATGGTCAGGCTGCAAGTTTATCGCCACCGTTAATACTAAATCGGGGATTATGCCGCGAGCTCGAAGAGTTGCAGAGTGTTGGCCATAGCTATGCGTATGTGCGACTCGCGACATTAGATAGCAATCCTTCTCAATGCAGATGTTGCAACAGGTACACGAGGCCACGAGTTCCACTGGTCCATTTTGCTTCGATGAGCTCTGTATATTGAAAAGTTTCGAATGCGGCTCTACACCCCATTATTACCATAGCAAATCATTTGTAGGAATGTGTTTTGTTTTCGAAATATGTTTAGATGTTATGCCTGGAGCTCAACCCAACCAACTGGTTAATTAATTTATCAATTAAAGGGGAACGATTAGTTGGGTTAATGTTTTTGATCGACGCCCAGCCCTACTAACTACTGCATATGTAATGTTGAATTTTAAACAGCCTGATTCGATGGAAATTCGTGTCGGAAAAGCAACGGTCAACCTCACATTTCTCCCGTTTGTCTGTTAATTTGTTGATATTTGCCGATGCCCAATTACCGATCATGGTAGAATGTAGAAAAACTTCGGCCACAGGGGACATCAAGGCATTATTTAGTTCAGCTTATCAATTTGAAGGCAAAACTACTTGAATCTTACCTAAAACGTTTGTTGTGATCCTATATATGTAGTTATTTTTCATACCCTACATATATTATACGTTGACATCATATTCATATGTTAGCGATATCAAAAATCTGTATATATATTTTCACCCGCATCCTACCTATTTTATAATCAAAAATAGTTCACTAAAAGGTTTTTTAGTCTAGTCGGTTATTCGAAATCTTGAGGTAAAAACCGCGCAACTAGACAAAGAAGAGTTACAAGTACAGCGCTGAGTCTCGTCTCTTCGTTTTCTTCGTCATCGTCGAATTGTGCTGTTTTTAACCTCAAGAAAAAAAATATATATCGCTATTGTCGATTTAGTCCAACAGCGCTTTGACATCCATTTTGTTTTTTTGGTAAATACGAACATGAGTAATATTTCATACTTTTAGCAATCAGTGTAATGCATACAAACAGGCATCTAAAATCCATGTATAGTTTGAGTGAACCAAGGAATTATTTAGTCAAAGCTAATGTCAAATAAAACCTCGGGAAAATTATTCATACAAAACGGAAGAGCATGGCCATCGGGGTAGCGCGCGTATTGTTCAGAGAAATGTATCCCATGCGTGGACACAATCCGCAATGTTTTGCAGATCCAAACTTTATTTATAGACACCTTATTGATATATACTTATTGATCTTAAAGAGGCAATGTGTACATCACCTGCTGAGAACCAACGCTGTTCAATCGCATTCAATGAAAATGATTTCCACAGCTGGTACGACCTCGGTAAGATATGACAATACAATCGTGTCCAAATCTTTGTAAACTGTACGCTATTTCTTGTATTACTCCAGTAGACAAAATTTGCTAGTTTACATAGTGACAAGTGAATATGCAGACCAAGGGGCATTCCTATCTTTGTGATGATGTTTAATGTCAAGAGAGGACGTACTTTTGTTTGCTTTGTTTAAAATTTATAATTAGCCTTCTACCTTTGGTACACACCGCACTGTTCGCGTGCACCCTGCAAAAAAGGCCGAAAATGTCGGGCCTATCAATACGTTGCTTGCATCATATATCTATGAAAACAAAATTGAAAGTTCTTGCCCCGTATGCATTGTATAATGGTGGTAACGTTTTTTTCTGGTATTTATAAAGTAACTCAGCAGCATGAAATTGACATAACCCAGCAGCATAAAATATTCAGATAATTTGATGCACAACCCGGCTGGTTTATTTAAATGCGTTTTTTGAAATGATGCATCTTGAAAATTGGAGATTGACTCACTCTACTAATACCCCACCTAGTCTCTACTGCAGTGCTACTAAGCTACTAATAAAGCATTTGAGTGATTGCTGAAACTACTATTCAATAAAGTAGAATCGCATCGAAGAAAACTCCATAGAGCCAATCCTCAATTGTATGATAGTTGACAAAACGTCGAACTTATGTGGTTAATGTATTGGTTTATTGTTATTAAATAAATTGCATTTGTGTGGTATTTTACGCGCTTGCTTGTGTGTTTTCGATTCTTTGTAATGTAATTGAAGGCATTTTTAATCTTGTCTAGTGGTTCACGAATGGTATATTCTACTTCAGGAATCGGCAAATGGCGGCCGCTAAATTTAGCGGAGAAAGTTTCCGCTACATTTAGCGGGAAAACTGAATTGGTCTTGAGGTCATGTGACGTCAATTTTTACGCTAAACTTAGCGGGAAACGTTTCACGCTAAATTCAGCGGGTTAAAGTTCGCTGCTAAACATAGCGGAAACGTTTTTCCCGCTAAATATAGCTGAAAAATTTCCCCGCTAAATTCAGCGGGGAAACGTCCCATCATGCAACGGGCGGTTACGCCAACGACGACAACGCTCATCCCGGAAACGGCGCCAAAGATCTGCGTTCTAAAACTCATTAATGACCCGCTGCCGGTAAAGGTTTATAGACACTAGATAGTTACACTGAAAACACCTAGAAGCGGGTTCAACCGATCGAATTCATCGGTAAGTTGAGCACTGTAGGACATCTTGAAACCTACAGATCTACTAACTCTCCACTTTACGAATGTTATCTTTCATACCGACGCAGTATGTTATTAAAAAGCAGTGTAACTCTTTCAGGCGGATGGTACAGAGCCACTCCAAACAGCTCCTGGATTCTGTAATCAATGACAAGGTGAGAACGGCAACGAGAAGCTTCAGTTTCTCGCCTCTAAGGTGAAGTTTCTAGGTTAAAAATTGCATCGGCGTCTCGTGCACCTCGAGCGCGCGCAGGCCGCAAAGCACGACGTAAGGTATGGAGTTCGTGCTGCAGGCCGCACGTTCATAAAACGCGTCCGGCCGTTTTCATTCTGTCAGTAATTATAGAATACTCACTGATGTTTCAATACTCAGCATAAAGAAAGTAACTTAAGTCGTTCTGCTATGGTAAACAAGGACATAAGTTAATTGCCCATAACTTATTTAATCCGAGGCAAAGCAATATATGCGCTATTAAATCAGAATTTCCTGTATGTTCTCCAGACCACCTTCGGAGTTACGGTTGAGTTTTTGTCTTTAAAGTGCAGCATTGATGTAGTTCTAGACGTAAATATTGTTAGAACGTTGGTTATAAACTTACAGCATACAACAGAATGATATATGATTTCTTCATATTGACTCTACAACCTGAGCCTTGTGCGAATATTTACATTCAGAGGGGTATGTCTGTAGACCGATATTATCAACCTCGCCCTCGCCTATCTCAAGTGAGTTGTCAGAAACGTTGTCAGGGCGTGAACGATGGCGCATTTATCGTAAGCGGTGATGAAATACTGATAATCTGGACACAGCCAGCCGAGGAAAGTGCCTTGCCATACTGTTTGAATTCCCTACTCTGCAAGCAACTCGGGGTTCATAAAAGCTTCATGCACCATATAGGTATAAAAATCAAGATAGCTGACCATGCTTTTGCCTTTGTGAAAGGAAATATGATTCAACGTGGCCGGCATGTCGAGAACGACATTACGTATGTGCAAGGGATTCCATCCCACGAGTTTATTTGCTTAAACAGAAAATGTCCAGGAACACTTTGTTCTAACAACACGCGCATCTAGACTGAATTGTGTTCAACGGCACTTCAAATGTAACGCGTCGTCGAAAGAGCCACTTATACATGCAATTCACAATTCTAGCATCGTTTTGTCTCCAACGTAAAGAAGGGCATAGGTCAGCATTACACCATTGGCCGAATGACCCAAGCATCAAAAATAATGCGAGGAACTTAGGAACACACGCAGCGGGGCTGACGTCTTCAGCTCTAACTGCTCGAAAGCAAAAATCTAAAACAAATGGCACTTCCCACGTGCGTTCCGTGGACACTTTATTTTGCGGTTTTACTTGAAAAATTTTGTATAGGGAAAGCGACCACGTGCAGCGCGTGTATCTACGTTTCCAACCATTCTCTTTGATGCTTGCATAATTCAGCGAAATGTCTATTACACCACGATAATCTATGCTTCGGGAAAAAATTGAACTAAAAAAAAAGCGCCAGGATCCAATTTGGTATTTGTTCGTTTTGCAATTAATACACCAATTTCACTAAGTGTTCGGGGTTTGCGTCACACCGTCAAAGCTTTAGTTCGCAGAAGGCAGGCGGCAATGAACGAGATCGCTCGTGACGTGTCGTACTCCACGCTAACAGATCTTCAGCGAGGTTGTCGCACGTGCAGATACTAAAGTTATGTTGATGCATTGCGGGAGCGGTGGCTTTATCAAACTGGCTGGTGAGATCGGTCTATTAGTTCGTCGGAGCTGTAAAACATGTGAGTTCTTACATCCGCCCTTTAATGAAACTAGGGTATTTGCTAGGAGCTTCATGTGGAACAAGCATTACGTCGAGTATGACTTTCAGACGTCAGGCTACGTATGACGTTTGGTCGGCACTTTGCATGTCCACTTGTTAGGTCACTCATAGGTCCCTGTGTGTGAAAACAATCATAATAATAGGTATAAAAATAATTATCACCTTAAAAAAAGAAAGAAATATTTATATTTTTCTCTCGCAGTTGTTTATTGTAAATACAGATCAAGTCAACTTCAGCTTTGTTTGCAAATACATGTATCTAGACGATATTTTCAATGAATTGACGAGGGTGTTAAAGGTGTGAACGAAAACGTTTGAAATTGCCGAAATATACTCAAGTGGAGTAGCGGTGACAATCTAAACGAAGAATGGTGCATGTCTAATTTTCTATTAAAACTCAATTGCGGGGAGAAACAAATGAATCCATATGAGAGGCGACTTTACTGGTGATTCGATGAATGCAATGGCGGAACGAGCGACCACGTTGAACAGACCATTTTCTTGATGCCCCTAAAGTTGAATATTTCTTCCTCATGTATAATATTTTTCTCAAGCATAATTGTGGTGTTAAAGTCGGCAGAACTTCTTATCGTGTTTAGACGGAGGGGCAAGGTGAGGACATATACATCCACTCAGCTATGGTGGCATGAGTTGACGTCACGCCGCTGTGGTGGCGGCGCTGCGGTCGGCACTGCGCATGACGTCTGAGGAAACTACTAAGACTATTCCCCCTCCCCCGAATATATTTCTTGCAAAACGGACGAGCGAAAGTTTAGTGATTATATTAAGTTATATTATTGCGGCTATTGCCCTAATTAGGCCGACGAGCAGAATTTGAGAGGCATTTGTACTATTGCGTAGCCACCAAGACATCAATATATACAGACTTGTACCCGTTACTTGAAAAATGTAATGGATTACAATTACAAATTACCGAGCCTCAAATCCAATGGATTACCATTAAAAACTATTTTCGCTGAAAAGTAACGGATGTTCCGTTACAAATTACTTTCACGTTAATTTTTCCGTCCACTTATCCAGAAAGACAATAAAAACAATTTTTTTTTTCAAAAATGTTTTGCAACACTACTTTTTATTTCTCATATGCCAGTATAATGGTCGTCCTTGTAAAAATGAAATATTGTATTTCAGAGAAAGAGTGAAGATGCACTCCGTTCACCTGTAAGCTGACAAGGCACCGAAAGCTGCAACCACACCCGCCATGCCGCTAGTTTACGACCTCCGGAAATAATCCCTGTAATTGTGCAGGCAAAGCTAGCGGTGCGCATGCTCAGTAGCAGTGTCTACCTCCGCAACTAGATTCGGAGCTAAAGAACCGATCTACGAAACTCCCTTTTTAACTTGGGTGTTTCGCCTGTTATTCACAAGAAAAGAAAAACTTGGTTCTAACGTTACAATGCATAGCCAATGCAGAACGCAGGTGTTCCAGCTTACCTTGATATGTTTCCATAGATTAGAGGTTTTTTGTTCTTGCTGATGACAATGTGTTTTTTTTTTTGGCAAGCAAAGCATGCAGTGAAACTCTATGTTTCCGTTATCCTTAATTCTCTGAATTTTGAACATCTCATTAATAGATGGGCATGGAAACGACGGACACTCCATGACCAAAAACTCGACCAGTCAGAGAAAAAAGTGGCAGTTACGGGTTATCGATGGTTGATCGGCTCTCACTTTCATGCCAAACTTCGAGGAGGCCAAGGCGGAGGAGGGCATAGAGAGTGAGAAGCAGTGGCCATCGGTCTCTCGAAACCAAAAGAGGATCACACCACTTTTAAGAGTTCTCTCGCTCTCTCAACACTCTTTAGATGGCCTAACCCCCCCCCCCCCCCCCATTATGTTGACAGTTGAGTGTAAAGTGAGGAGTGGACTCGACAACCATACCCATACAAGTAAACTAAGAGAAGTATCGTCCCTACCCTCGAACACTATGCTTTTAGCATCGCGCCGGGCGCTTTTCAGCCTTGCCTCAACAGCCTGCTAGAATGCAGTTGCGCACATCAAAATCAAAGAGAATTCGAACCCCTCGCGCGAGGCTACATCGTCGGCTACGCGAGTTGTGAACCCGCGAATTGAGGGGATACGGACCTGCGTTTGACATCTGTGCAGGTAAGCGGGAGGCGTCGAATAGGTTGGCAAGGGTGAAACGGTGTAAAAGACAAAAACAAACACGAAGAACTTTCTCCTGCCCGGGAGAAGAAGAAAAAGACGATGGAATGCGACGGAAAGCCTGCTTGCCGCTGCCATACTTGATAATTGTCTTTCGTATATTTGTACATGCCTTGCGCGTTTTACTAGTCGTTTTAGTGACCGGTTATACAAAAAGTGTTTTCTTTTCGCCTAGTATCCCCTTCCTGATGTCTTCTACTTTGTTGAACTTGCTCTGTTTATGCTGCTGAATGTTCTGCTCGTATTGCTCCAGTTACTGTATTATGCTCATATTTTTTAAGAAGTAACGAGTAATTAAAGTAATCTGTTACGAATATTTTGTCATGAAATTACATTACAAATTACTTCCGAATACACGTAACGTAGTAATTACAAAATTACTTGAAAAAGTAACGGCGTACAAGTAATGCATTACTTGTAACAGATTACTTCCCAAGTCTGAATATTATTCACCTTAAAATATATTTGTTGAGAATGGAGATTCTCGCCGGTCCTTAAATTAAGCTCAATACGTACAGCAGTCGGCCCTACGTGCCGAGTATAGGGTACGTTGGTCGTAAAAACGGAACTGCCTGCAAAGCGTTCAAGGCCATTCATAGGTTGTTTGGCAAGATCCTCAGCAATTTTTACGCACCGGTGTTATGAGAAACACTGATAAGCCGCGGATAAACGTAGTGGCTTATCAGTTACTTTTGCCCCATACCCACGTTTCCGTTCTTCCTGGAAGCAGGCCAAAGTTATGAGCTGTCCCAACTAATGCCGTATATCACACGCTTTGCGTGCCATTTTCTAAGACGCTTCACGCTGAAAAGAACTGAAACTGCGTATGCCTATCGGGTCATGCCTTTAGTGCTTACCTCTTGAAGTTGTGGGCTTCGCCTGAGAAAGAAACACAGGAAACGTAAACGCAGCAATTGCCCCAGGCATTCACTAAACAAAAAATCTGGCCGCGACGAGACGAAAGAAATTGCACGCGGGCTTCTGAGGACCTCAGAAATAACAATAGGTTTGTGGCGCAGAACGGTTATCGGGAACAAAGTTGAAGAAGAAAACTTTGTCTGAACAAGGCCATCTAAGGTGGCAGAAGTTTAGCTAGACTTCTCACATCTCTTGGCAGCAGCGCTCCCGGTTTTGCAGGCTTTTCAAAGGCGTGGACTCGTGAACATGTGCGCGAATAAGCATGGATCCTTAAGTGACTGTCATCAAATAGCGAGATGTCTAATAAGATGTCCGTAGACGTGCTGCGTCATCTCACGGCATTTTCCAGGAATCAGAGAAAACATTTGCCACACCCGCTTTATGTCGTGGCGCCGCCGTTAAAACACCCCTTTCTTTTTCCACCGTGATCGGAAGTTTGCCGTTGACATGCAGTCTATACTTGCTGAAACACCACCATTCATAATATAGTTGTTTTTCATCCTAATATGGCCTGCAATACCATTATGCCTGGGAACAGAAGGCGCCGTCGTTGTGCTACTACAGAGTGTGACTGGCGGCCGAAAACGGCAAATTCTAGAATGGCATGCCCTAAACGACTAGACATACGCACTGGGTTATAGTTTGTCGCGGCACTCAAATGTTTCCTCCCGACATCGGACGCAACTGACTATGGCAGCGGCAAGCTTTATTGTGGCGAGAAGTCTTCATAATATGGCATTAACCAAATTTGCTGCCCGGTCAACACTCCGCAGATAATTCAGTCAGCTCACATGGTGCGTGCCTATCTTGACGAAACGGGAGATCGTGACGTAGGACCGTCCATAAAGGGTGTTTAATTTAAATTCGAACAGAGTGGTTACAAAATGGGCGGTGAGAGTCAGAAGTTTTATTTTCTCCATGTATTTGTTAGGCTCGGCGGACATATATGAGGGGATGATCGTCACGGTAAGTGGACTACTTAACTAAAATCTCAAGACCTTTAAGATTCTGAATTTAAAAAAAAAGAACTTTAAAGAAACATTGAAATAAGGCAAACGCTTTTTTGTCAAATGTTTAAATGGGCCACGTATAAATGCCAAATTGAGACACGTAAAGAATGTTGTCGAAATGTTGTTACGGCGTTAGACGAAATTTAGGTGGATAACGGTGAGGCTGCAGCCCGCTAAGCCTTGCCCTTGCTCACACCGTACTTGCATTTTCCATTGGCTGAAAAGATAATTGACCGGGGAAATGTTTGTCTTGAAATTGTATTTCTGGGCCGTAAATGTATTTTAATCGACAATAAATGTATATTTATTTCAAAAACACATAATCTAGAGGGAATGATTATTGATCAGAAAAAGTTTCCAAAGATCGCCTTTTCCGCGTTGGTCTGAAACGATAACAAACATTACTGACGGTGTGTGCGGTGTGCTTAGCTGGAGCAGCTTGTCGAGCTGGTATGTACGCATGGGTGCTAGTCGTTTTATGTTCACCAATGTGTTTAGAGGAAGATCTCAACTGGCGTATTTGCAACAAACAACTGTCACAAGTACGCGCGTTCGGAAGCGTGGTGCGGGTGCCTGTTTTCTTAACGGGACTGGCTTATGCCAACGTCTTACGTCAACTATTTTGCTCGATTTAGCTTGATTTGTTTGGTTGTGCGTGTTGATGCTGAAAAAAATGTTGGCTCCTGTAAAAGCGTCCCAAGAGGCTCTGAGAATTTTACAACCATCGTGATTGAAACATTGGTTTCAATACCGTGAAAGATACCTACACAAGTAAAAATATGCAAGCCATTTGGCTGGAGGAAGTCAGGAGTTCGGCTCTAATCAAGCTTGTCCAGGTATATTCCCGTCATTATGCTTCAAACGGCAAGTAGCTCTCAAGTTTAGCAGTGCACCTGGCCTGCCAAAGCGTATATCTTTAGGTCTCGTTTGAATTGTAGGCCATGACGCTTACTCACATTGCTCACGAATGCCAGGCGAACGAAATAATAACAAAAAAGCTCAAATTACTGAATATTTTCTTTGTTGATTTTTTAGCCTCCTCGGCCGCTTTTTACCGGACATCGACAGCCGCTGACAGACGATTGTATTGGACCGTGGCTCATCCACGGTAAAGGGCTCAGAACGCCGCTTTCATGGTTGCGTCTTACGAGCGTTGTGGAAGTTTTCAGATGGGGGCGGAATAACAGACTGACGAAGGCGAAAACGGACGCCGACTCGTACCTTTCATGTTCTTGTCTTACGGGCATTGCAGACGACGATAGACGGTGGTGAAATAGCAGACGATGCCGGAGGCTTCGCGCGTCTGCTCGCAAGACTAGCAGTCGGTGGCAGACACCAGGGTAGACGCACCGGATCTCTCGAACGAGGGACACTTGGCTTCCGAGACGGTTCGGCCAAGCAGCCAAGGCAATCCAGTAGTAACGAGCGGGGTCCCCGATCGGTGGGTTGGCTGAGAGCGGGCCCTGATCTCACCCTAAATTCCGTCTAGCAGCGTAAATATTGGACAAATTTTTTAATCTTGAAAAAAAGAAACGTGGCGTTTTTATGTTTGTTTATTTTTAGTGTTATTTTAAGGGTAATTTTTTAATGTAGTATTGCCGAGAAGAAACTTTGGAGGCAGACCAGTTTAAATAATTCAGTGAAATGATAATGGCATTGGGGATATTAAGAGATCAATTTTCGCGTTATCTAACCCGATCTAAAAATTGCGCTTAAAAAGAGCGTTGCAAGCCCCGCCGACAATGACGCTTAGAAGAGTGACGTCGTTTCAATTGTGTCGTCACAGTTTAGGTGCCGTGTCGCTCGATGGGTGCGCCAACGACACAAGCGACGACGTGAAATAAAGGAGTATGGCAATATTCAAAGCATTATTTGGTTTGGGCTTAATGCGCTCTTTTGGGGCGCAATGTTTAAGTCGACCGAAAAATGCAAAAAATGATAAATTAATGCTTGAAAAATATAATTTCGTAAACTCTTTAAATTGTTCTTTTATCCAATAGGAATTGTAGTCGATTATGCAATTCCAATATGACCGCTAAAACAATAATTAAAAAGCGCTGAGCTTGATGAATAAATTGCGAAGACGGCACTCGTCTCTATCGCGCCTTTTTTAGAAAAATAGGTTTAAATTAAAATCCCGCATCCTCGCTGTGTTTGTACGTTAAAGTATATCATCTTTTCCCACGAGGGTGAAAATTTGCCATGTTTTAGTGTCGCATAGATATGTATACATCGTGATGTTAAAAAAAATAAAGAGCACGCGTATTAAGTGACAAGCCTTATCTTTACGCTGGATATGTTCTCTGCTCTTGTAATAAACCGACGAATAAGACCTTCCTCACGTCATTTTGTATTCCAGAAGACATACTGCGATAGAGCACAATTATTATTCATGTATGCATTATGGTGTAATGTCTGATGTCGATCTGGTTGTAGCTGCTCTATAGTGGTAAGCCCGGTCATTCAACACACTGTTCTTGAATATGCAAGAACTCAATGTAAAACAATCTTGATCAACAACAGCTCACATGAAATAAATCTCATCAGAGCAAAATATCACATACTCTTGCCTCAGTGGAATGAAGACGCCCATGAATGCAATAACACAGCGATTATGCATGACCAAGGGCAAGAAGTAAAAAAAAATATTATTTTATTGTGAGTCTTGGATTTTCTGCAATATTTAAAGTTGACCAGCTCGCCTTGTCTCTCAGATATTTACGCTATTACTTATGCCTGCTTATTTCTATCAGTGCAAGAAAAGAGGCGGGCCACTTTTCTGTACAGTAATTTCCAGCAGGCATCGAAACGGTCGTATCTCAAATCCGATGCTCCGACGGTAAATTCCGCATTTTTATGTGAACACCAGAATTCGTTCAATCTTGTTTGGTATGTGCATTTTAGCTATGAACTGTGATTTTCTCCCACCAACCACCTTCCCCTGCCCCGGGGTGACCAGATTATAACTATTCTTTACATGTTCAGACAAAAACCTTTTTTAACATATATATAATATATAGATTCCTATATATCGTGCTTCCGTGAACGAAAGAATCGCCTTTTTTAATTGTCTCAAATGGGAACGAAACTATCGGCCTAATTTTCCGTCTTCTCGATGACGCGTGGAAATGACTGCTTTGTGAACACTGCAGGGATCAAAACAGAAGTAGATCATATACTATTCAAAGTATTTTTAAACCGCGTGCAATCAAATAATACTAAATATTCCTAAAACTGCCGTAAAGTGATGAATTCGGAATGTTCTTTCTGTTTCCCTCGCATAAACATCATCATGAAGCAAAATACTTTTATTGCTCCTGAGAACACTGTCATTCTACGCGCGTTCCCTGCATAAAATTTGAAATGTTTACGCATATGGTTGCAACCCCAGGACAGCAGTTCCTGATAATAAAAAAAGAGAAATGTGGGAATCTTAAATGCATAATGATAGCCCACGCCGAACACCTAAGGCTTAGTTGGCACTGAGGTGCAGCTGTATAACCACGCGTCAAAGAAAGGCGATTCTATGCTAAAAAGATTGGTAAAATGTGAATGAAAATGTTTAGTGGTGAAATATAAAAATATAAATGGTAAAGTGTAAAACAAAATGTTTAGTGATGAAATATACAAAATATAAATGGTAAAATGTAAAACAAAATGTTTAGTGGTGAAATATAAAAATATAAACCTTGTGTACAGAAAGCGCACTAACAAGCGAAGACGTGCAAATACATTTTGACTTTTTGCGTTATTAGGAAAAAATCAAGAACATTCTTCTTTATATTCACATGGTTGTATAATTGGAACCTTCAAAATTCAAACAAATTAAAACATAAACAACGATTGTTTTCAATCATGTGAAATTCGTCATCTACATTGCGTGTAATAATTAATTTTAGCGCGTTTATTGTATCAGTTAATGTCAATGCAGAAACAGTTTTCATTAATTTTTAGTTTTGTTCTGATCAGAATAACGTTTCAGACTACTGTGTTTTGTGCCTAATTCTGGTTCCACTTTCTAGGCAACAACAGAGTATATTTCAGAAAAGAAGGGACGAGTATTCGCAGTTCGCGGATGCACCAAAAATGTAATCTTCGCTATTTGGTATGCTCCGCTCGGAGACCATTATCAGCCCCACGTTCTTAGTTGTTACCGAATGCCAGTAGTTACCAAGATGTACATGTTGTTCGTATTAAAGTTTGTACCCTCTCGTAAATTTCTTATTCAATCAATTCGAAGAAATAAGCCATAGGTCCAGCTTTTTCATATATTGATATTGACGTATATACGTCAAATTTCAAAACCAAACAAAGAAAAAAATCAATGTCGGTCATTGCGATGCCCAATGCAGTGTTACTTTAGGTATTACTATTCTAAGTCGTATTTTACTAAGCCGTGTCGTATTCACACCTACATTATTGTATAATGGTATGGGGGGACCACAATGCGAACTAATACAAACAAGAATATTCATCTTACAAAATAAGGCAGTTCAATATATTGGAAAACTTCAAAAATATCGGCACCCAAATGCCACTCTTTTCAAGATTAAAAAAAGATTAAAGATTGAGCAAATTAGAATCTTTATGTTATATTCATAATTTTTAAAGAATCTAAGCAGAATCATTCTTTGTTTTAAACAACTATTATTAAACGCCGGGAAAATACGATTTCAGGTGCAGTAACCAATTAAAAGTAAATTCCACACAACCTATATCTTTGCAACAACTTGCATATCTCGTTATGGTTGTACCAAACAGGCATCCAGTCATAGCTAAATTGGT
>JAZHYW010045451.1:0-31625 GCA_037355805.1 Ixodes ricinus | reverse complement strand
CTTCTTCTTCCGGTCCTCGGGCAAGAGACCCGATTCGGGAGATTGACCTCTGGTACGACGGCTTCTTCGGGCTTCGGCTTCTTCGGCGAAGGGTAGCCTTCCGGGGCTGAGCACGTCGCTTGGCCGGGATGTCTTCGGAGGGGTACGCTTAACGGGCACAAAATGCAATACCCCGCACCTCCACCAAAATGTCACGAATGACAAGTGATGAGGCGGTGAATAACTGAGTAAACAAAACGTTAAATCGGGCGAACTTGTGCCCAAAAATAAAGAAGGAAGCAAAAGATAACAGTAGAGCGTCGCGGGCGTCGAAGTCGGCGAAAGAGCAGAGTCGAACGCTGGGGCGAAACTGACTCGGCTTGCCAGGCGGAGCCCCTTTTGTACACGCGTGGGCTTCCGGAACATTCGGCGTAGAAGGTTCGGCTCGTAGAACATTCTAACCTCGAATTAGCAAGGCGGCTCTCGAATTTGCTAGAACATCACATTACAGCGTCAACAAAAATGTGTAGGCGCGGCCAGGAATCGAACCCTGGCCTTCTGCGTGGAAGATAAGTGCGACAACCGTTATGCCACGGGCGCGCTGCCTACTTGGTTAGCTGCGCCCGCGGCAATATACATACTATATAGTTGAGGCAGAATAGATTGAGAACAATGAAACGGGAAAATGTACTAAGTCAAAGAACCGTACTTTTGAAGTTGCTATGCTAGGAAGTGTATTGTATGTATTACGACAGTTTCGCCGAGAGGCTCGGCTTCGTCAGGAGATGGCATACAAGTTTGAGCTAGCCCGCGCTCCTGACTTTGAGACTTGCATTTCTTGCGCGGGTGCTTGTTCTGCGGAAGAATGCTTCAAAGCAGCGACTTCAAGCTCTCGTGTTTCTGGCATTGGCTGCAGTCCCAGCTTAAAGGGGTATGGAAACGAAATGACGTAGCGCGAGCTCTCTACCCCTCGCTTCAAAGTCAGTCAGCGAGAAGCGCAATGCGTATCGCGATCTTGACGTCAATAGCTTATGAACACTGCCAAGGGTGCGGTAGTTGCGAGCCTTGCCGCTTGGTGGCGTCCGCGCTTGACAGTCTTAGAGTGCCTTCATACACGCGCGCTTTTGCTTGAGTGGTGACATCTCAGCCATTTTTACGCCCAATCGCTTTTTATGCATTTTGAAGTGCGCGCAATCCGGTGTCAATCAGCTCGAGCGCGTAACTTTGGCTAATGCAGAGACGCCATTTTAGCGCCCAAGTCACGCACCGAGTGCGCGAGAGCGTCACGCGCTGAACACTCAGTGCAACAATGGATGTCTTCACCCTGAGACAGACAGACATGTAGGCACCCTAGACAGTCTCGCTTCGTAGTAATATCTGAGGACTGTACGCTTGCCCGTGACGTCATTCGTGACCATGCCGTTATTTTATGTGCCACGAGCGTTCGGTTCACCGTGTTAAACGCCGTTCCCACACTTGCAACCGAGTAGGACGGAGAGAGACAAGATCAGTTTTTAAGCATGTTGCGACTTCTTAGAACCGGATGCGCTGCTGCGGAGTTGATATTAAAACGTCGCCAGAGGCTTTAGAACCAGTTCTGCCCCTCTCCGTCCTACTCGGTTGCAAGTGTGTCAACGGCACTTTAGTTTCACACCGCAGTTGTAGCTCGAGGGAACCAGTAAGTAGAAACAACCGTCAGTACCCAGCAATTGCGACACCTGCAAGCTATGTATTTAAGGTATTCAGTGGGTGCCATGTTTGAGCACTTTATTCACAGCTCATACCGGGGAAGGGAGGGGGAGGCATTGTTGGCTTGGCAGAGGTCCCCACATTTTCAGATCAAGCTCCTACCTAACGTCTGCAAAAAAACGGCGATCTCGATAATGTGAAATGCACGTTACCGAAGCACTGCGGAGCAGAGACTGCGGCCAATGCCACAACTACGAGAACTCAAGGTCACTACTTTGAAGCGTTCTTCCACAGAACGAGCGCTCACGCCAGCAATCCATCTTTTCAAGCCAGGAGCGCGGGCTAGCTCGCGCTTGTAACTTTGGCTGCGGTCTCAGCCCATAGGTGAACGGAGTATACACCTTTTCCACAAGGGCGCAGCCATCTTCAATGTCGTCACTTCTGGTATGCGGTAAAACATCGTTTTGATCTCTCCACGCCACTGGAAGTTGTTTACGAAAAATGCGTGATTATCACACATTCTTGTTTTGCCTCTCCTATATTTTCTCGCATATTCCAGGTTGAAACGTTTTATTATATTTTCGTCCCGCATACCAGATACGGAACCCAAGTGACTGAGAACGACAGGAAACAGAAAACGTCTATAGTAAGCGCATTAACCTTCTCCGCCAAGTCACATTCAGGACTAAGTAACTTCATGAGCGAGCCAGACTGCCGCGAGCTGGCGCTTCTTCTTAGGAACCCATAACGTGACGGCATTCCAAAGGACCTTCACAGACCGCCACCAGACTCACACACCGCCACCAGACGCAATAGTGAAATTTCTTAATTAGTTTTAAAATTAGTTTTCTTGACCTCTCTACCTGCAGCCCAGAAACACTAGTTTAGGCTAGGATTTCTGGGTTGCCGGCACAGCATAGACCACATCTAAACAAAGATACAAGTGCAAAGATTTCGTTTCCGTACCTATTTAAAGAAATTGTAAACCGAAATTTAGATTAAAAAAAAACAGAAAAAAAACAATGCAGGAGATGTAGGTGGGACGCTAGAATCCCTACAACACTACTCGGAAGGCAATATCTCGAATGGACGGCAGCATTTTTGGAGAAAGAGGTCGAGATTGAACCAGGCCGACGAGGCGCGTGACGTCAAGATACCTAGTTTCCTTCTCTCTTCGCTTCGCTCCCTCAAGGTGGCTAGGCGGAGAAGACAAGCTGCCGTTCCCTCCCCTTCTCGGAGAAACAAGACGTGAAGATATCTGTCAAATGCGCCTCCTTTTTAAGAAAATATGGTCATCCGTTCGAGATATCGATGTATGATGATGTTTTGGTGTTTGTAGCATCCCGTTGCACGCTTTTGCGGCCGTGTTTTGTGGAATCCAGATTTCGGTTCACCATCCCTTTAAGGGTGAACGGAGTGTAGTCCTTTCCAAAAAAGGACTTCGTTCCGGTTTTATTTTCAGTGCTTGTGAGTACACTAAAAAGAAATCATGACGTAAAAGAACTTTTAGGGTTTTTTTTTGAGAATGTTCCCATTTGGCACCCTAAAAAGCTATTTTAATGTATCTTAAAGAGATTGTCGTGACAAAACCAAAAGGTTTTTTTTGTCTCCTTTTTTGACGTGACGTTTTTGTGAAAAACCTTTAAAAATTTATTTTGAGCTTTTTTGCACAAAACAGTTAGTTAGGAACAACCATGCACGAGTTTTTTAAGCACTTTTTATGACTTTTTATGCAAATTTGTTTCTGAAAGCCCTTTAAAAAATGTTGGGCTCTTTTTGACAAAACAGTTTTTTTGGGGACAACCATTCCCGAGATTTTTAAGCACTTTTTTCTGAAACGGGTCTTCATCAAGCATTCTTGAGAAGTTCTTATCAGCTCGTTTTTCGACGAATCAGTTCACCATGGAAAACCCTTATGAGTTATTTTAACGTCTTTTTATAAAAAAGTGTTGTTCATATAGAACCCTTGGTGAGTTCTTTTAAACACTTTTTCCAATAAGCCAAGCCTTTGTGAGGCACACTTGAAGGCATTTAAAACAGAAGATGATGGATAAAAAAGAGGCATACCCAAACGTCTAAATTAAAGGCGTGCTGTGAGTTACCCCTTTTTATGTTTTAAACATCTTCGAATGCGCCTCATAAAAATTCACTTATTAAACAAAGAGATTTAAAATAAGTGTTTCACAAAGTGCCCTTCATAATGATTTTTTAAGACTTGATGCTTCAAAAAGCCACAAAAAACTTTAACATTTTTAATATCTCAAATACGTTCAAAAACAGGTTTGGAACAATAGGGCTTCTCTTCTGATGCTCTACCTCTATTGACAAATTGCTGACTTCAATGGTTCTTCTTGAGTACATTTACAGTTGTTGCTTATGTCAATATTAAGTATAGAGGTATAGGGCAATATATGTATGTCAGGAAAACACGAGATACCCTAGAATCCCCAACTTGTCACTGGCCATAGGTGAAATCAACAAAGAAGACACAGTTGCTGAGATGTATAGTGACGTTTATTAGATATTATTAAAATAAAAACTGGATACACAAAAATGTTTATCTGCCTAAAATATAAAAATTTTGGTTTTCGGAAAATGGCACATTTCAGATTGATAAGCGTTGCTCTTTGTTCATGCAACTTTGACCTATTTCCATGTAACACCAAGGGCTTCAAAGTCTGCAACAATGTGTAGTGTCCCTAAAAGTGTAACGTCAATTAAAAAACGTTCATGATGAAAAACAAAAGAACTCTTGTGCACTTAGGTTGGAACATTCATAAAATTGCAAGGCCAGCTTGCAAGGCTGAAGCTTGATATTTAATTTTTGCAAGAAGCTGAAAACCAAATGCGCATAGATGGCTTTACTAAGCTAATATTTTTATCTGTTAGTATTCCAGTCCAATTATGATACAGTCATGTCTCGTTAATATGGACCCCGTTAATATGGATACCCCGCTATATGGACGCCATTTTCGGGAACAAACGGAGAAAATACATGTATTTTTGTCTCGTTGATATGGACAACTCACATTATGGACGTTTTTTGGGGAACGGAGTCGTCCATATTAACGAGACATCACTGTTCTTAACCCATCACATGCTAGTCTCGAGGGAAATTAAGGGCTATTTGAAGTAAGAATCGTCACACACGTTCAGCAAAAGTATCGTAAGTATTCGGGCAGGATGGAGATTTCCCTCCAGTTCCCTCGATTCGTTTGCTAGGCATCTCTAAAATGCATGGAGGGGAGGGGGGAAGGGGAGGCGGCAATTGCCCCCATTCTTTGACGTCACTGAGTGGCAACTCAGTGACGTGTTGTTGTTGTTGATGGGTTGAAGGTTCAGGTGCTCCTTCTCGCTTTTGAGTGGGACGACAAGGTACTGGATCTTGGTTGTTAATCAGCAACAGAAGCTGCTGTCCTCGAGTAGATGTTTCTTCTGAGCGTGCACGTGAGTCGTTCACTGGCGTACTCATCAACAGGTCTGGCTGCCTGATCAACCTCTAGCTTCACTGTTATGGATATGCACTGCCGTACTACATCCCAAGTCCCCCAAATCGCGGAGGGGCATATTGCGAACTTATTGCGGAATGCGTCATGAGCCGAGCCTGCCGTCACACTATAGCACGGCAGGTGCCATGTCTACAATACATGAGTACCGTTTGTTCCTAAAATATTTCGGCACGCATTATTTTGCATAGCCCGAATTACTTCAGAGTCATCTTCAACTGCAGCAGCGAAGGCGCTTTTGAAGGTCACAAAGATCACAGCAAATTGTGATTTTCAGCGAAGTCATTTCAAGTAGAGCAACCCTTTGACTTTGTCTTCTTACATTACCTGCTTGCAATACTTGTCAAGTATCTTCGAACGCAATTAAATTACTTTTCCAAAGTATTTGTACTCTACTCAAGATAGTTCGTACTAAAAGTAACTTGAGTGCTACCACTATAAAGACATTTTTAAATGGGTATTTAGTATCTTATCTTGAATACTTTTGTTGAGTATTTGGCACAAAACTGATTCGGTCTAAAAGGATTAGCGGCGAACTTGGAAATATTTTGCCGATTGTCAAAGGTCGCGACTTTGATATAGCATCTTATGGTTTACCCAGAGTTATTGCTATTTTTCATGGATTTTTTACAGCGAAGCTGTATATGACTCGTAGGTCGGGTTTGCACCGCAGACAGAAAGCCCACGCGCGCGCCTTATCACCATTCGCGCAAGCCTTAGCATTTATTATATGGTTTTGACACTTGTTTCAATAAGGAAACTACAAAAGAATTGTCAAAACCACGTGATACATTATAAGGCGCGCGCGAACGATGATAAGCACGTAGAGCTCCCCGCTTGCGTTTCTCGGCAAAGATTGCGGCTGCCTAAGCAGCCGCGGTAATAGCAGCGTACGAAGTCCTTCATATATCTATATATAAAAAAAGAAGTTTTGGTACAGTTCATTTACTTTTTTTTTCGTCAATCATTTGGTATAGACCCTTTTGCTGTTTACATACATGAACTATCGCTTGCGTCCCAAGCGACTTCCAGTCACACCGTCTTTGCAAGCCTCTTGAGCTTGCATATGTCACCAGTGCTAGAAGGCATAAATGCTACACGGAAAACAAAGTTGGAGATTTAGCGAGGGCCTTCGGTTGTACAACATTACATCTTGGAGGAGGAAAGTTGGTTTACAAGAATACTTGAAACATTTTAACAGGTCTCTCACTCATTCGTTCTCTTGTCGTTCACCTAGAGATTTGGAGGTTAAACGTTTCATGTACATTTCAAGGAGCGGTGTTAAGGTGGCTTTTGTTCATTCTTTTTATAAACGGGAAGTTCTCTGGCACGCCAAACACTGGAGCACCACCTGGTGGCGTTTGGCGTAAAAGGGTCTATAGTGCAGTGGGCAATCGTCGCAGGTGATACCACAGCTTCGCTGTCCAACCGCCTTCACAGCGTGGATTGGAGCCTTAATTTTCTTTACACTAGCTAGATAGTTTCCATTGATTTCAGTCTATCGTTAGGCTTGGTACCCGTGATAAAATAATTTTCCACCTCTGAATTGCCATAGCTGTTCGCGCGTTTGAAATGAGATCATAAGCAAAATGTTATGCTCGAACGTGAAAAACCACGTTTTAAATTGTTAAATTTTATTATTATTACTACAAATTCCGATATTGTAGGCCCGCAATAAACGCCACAACCAAAAATTAGGCAATTTAAGCATACTAGTTTATACAGATAAATCTCATTGTTAGTATACAAAAAAAGAAAAAAAACTCACATCGGTATTAAGATATTTATAAACACTGAATGTAACATACAGTTGTCTACGTCTAATGTTGCTTAAATTTAAAAAAGAAAAAAAAAAGAAATTAGGTGCGCGGTTTCCGGAATTAACGTCGATATGAAGACATTAACTCCAAAATAGAAGTTAATTTCGGTTTCATTTCTGAATGAAAATGTTTCTTCTGGCGTAAATATTCCGCAAAATAATAATATCGTCTTCAGGAGAAAGAGGTAACCAGCGTGCGTAAAACACCAGCTACCTCGTATAAAAGGAGATAATTTGTGTCGATCATTGAAGCCATGCACACCAGACAGGGTCAGCAATTGCTACGCCATTGAGATGGACATGTTGTTTTGTCCTGTTCACGTCCTTTTCGCCGTTCATGTTGTTCTTCTTTATCCCCGCTATCGTGAGTGCCCGCCTATCAATCATACACCTGTTAGATAAGAAAAAAGCCCCAAGGCGCGATCACAGTTGTGACTCGCAGCGATCGCATGACCGGTTGTCAACATTCGACGGGCGGTCACCGACGTTCACACTGCGGTCGATCGGCGGGCTGCTTTTCGGAAGCTCTCCGGGACCGCCGTGGACTCCATCCCTCCCGCCACAGCTCGTGTTCGCGGTCCACTCTTTCTAATTTTTGTTCTTGCACAGACACACGTGCGTCGACTTCGCCATAGCACAAAGACTCGTCATATTGGCCTGGGTAGTTCCTAAACCGTACAATGAAAGCACAATAGCTACCGTATGCACTCACTTGAGCTTCTGCGGTATACGGTACGATATGTCAAGCCGAAAGGCCACGGATTTTCTGCCAGGCCGAGTTCTTTTTCGGGCGCTCGTTCAAAAAGCAGTGCGGCGTGTTATAAAGAATGGGGCTCGTTACATAATGGCGTTGGTCATAGACGCCGTAGAGACCTCCATGGCTCTGTAGCCATGTCCGCTACCGCGAGACGAGGCGTTGGATGGACATGTTGGTTGCCTCACCTTCAGGGCGGAAGTGCCGGAGATAAAGAAACGCGAGGCGCACCATAGAAGTAGGGCTCCGTGTTTTCGGATAAATCCGAAAAACTCCGAAAAACACCCGCCGGTAAAACTTTTGTCAATTCGGATTTATCCGATAAACTCCGAATTGTTATGTGCCCATACCCCCCCCCCCTCCCAACAAAAAAAAAAAGTATTTTTTTTTTACATTTTGAGCAGCGCAGGATCAATGGTCCTGTGAAAATGACACCATAATTATCTTTCAAGCCTCGGACCGTTGTCAAAAAGGGGGGTCCTACGGCTTGTCTCGTCAAGGTTGGTTCAGGGAAACAGGTCATCGTACCATTCGTGTCATGACAAAAGCCACTCTTTTGGTTTCCAGTTTGGGCCATGGGATTTGGGATTTAGAGAAAGGAGAGGGTATGTTTCTGGGGGTAACAGTGAAAGCTATAAACCATAGATATTTTATAAAATAGGGAAGAGATTGATGGGATGACTACTGAGCTTCCTTGCGGCTACATCCGGCAGTTTATTGATTTTAAAGTATCGACGTTTATCGAAGCCACACTTGTGTGCGACTTTTGTCGTGGGACAAATTAGTATTGCCAATGTCACCAACGCCAAATTCACCTGAAGAAATCTTAATTGATACAAGCGCGTTTTATTTCTTATCTGGCATACGTTTGCATCCGGTTATTATTTATTATTTTAATAGAAAAACACTGCAAAATTAATCTCCGAATTTCGGAGAATTTGGGATTTACGAAAATTTAACTCCGATAAACACCGACTTTTTGCTAAAAAATAAACTCCGAAAAACACCCTCCGAATTTCACGAAAAATAAACTCCGAAAACACGGAGCCCTACATATAAGTTACCTCCGAGGCGCCGCTGATTGGTTCAGCAGCCGGGCGACTCGGGAACCGATCAGAAAATCGGTCTGGAAGCGACCACCCCGAACCGGTCGCTTTTGCAACTGCGACTGTTGTTTTGGCGACAGAAAGCTATCCCGCGACAGTTGCGAGTTGCAAGTATCGCCTTTAGTACTGAATTTTGCTGCGTCACTAAAAAGGCCACCGCAGGGCGAGTACGAGTGATAAGTGAGCATTCAGCTCTAACTCTTATTTAATCGGTGAAATACGACTTGCAGCCGAACTCAGCACTCATGACCAATCTGTGCAGTGGCCTCTTGCAGGTGAGGCAGGAAACTTCAGCACTTAGGCTTTGTAATCATAGGAGGTCAGGAACCTCTGACCTCCCTCCGACGAGACCGGGGTCCCCTGGCCGACGTGGTGCTGTGCCGCCAGTGCGAGCCCCCGGCCGACCCGGACCTCGTGCTGCGCGGTCCTTCCGCCGAGGACGTGGCCGAGGCTTTGCTCTTCCCGGACCTGCTGCGGGACTCGCTGGCCCAGTCCAGGCGGCCCAAGCTCCTGGTGGCGGTTAGCTCGTGGCCGGCGCGCTTCGCCCAGCGCCAGGCCATCCGCTTCAGCTGGGGACGCGGCAGCAACGACGGCAACGGAAGCTTCAGGATCGTCTTCTTCCTAGGCTGCGTGCCCGTCGGCAGCGTCATGCGGAACGTAAAGGTGCGTGCCAGAGTTCGGGGACTACTGTCGTCGACAATGATATATGGCGAGCGAGCGTGAGCTGACTGACATGCAACGCGAAACACAGTTACCTCTCGTGAAAGAAGGTCCTCGTTGATAGAAGGTAATAAAACATCTTTATTACATCAAATTCTGTGATGGAAGCCTTCATTGAGTAAACTCATGCGGACAATGTCGTGCATTCTGTTTTCCTACCGGAACAGCGTCTACGTCGATAATTCCAATGCTCAGAGACGGCGACGTGCTGGCGCAGGAAGCGCTTGTTGCTATTATTATTAGCGTAGAATACGTTATGAGGAAGGCTATGTAGAAAAAGTGCGGCACAAAGAAGCGACACAAAAATGCGACATGAAAAAAGTGACATGGAAGTGATGTCATCGCTTTCATCTGACTATACGTCCCGTCACGCGATCACAAAAGCTGGTGTGCTGTGTGACGTGCCACGTTACCACGTCACGTGGACCATGTGAAGTGATGCCGCACGAATCTATGCAAGTCTGATGGTAAACGCGATCGTATCAACGTCAAAGACTTCATACGTACGCAGAAATCTAGCCAGGAACGATCGAAACGGGCTGCTAGTTTTATTTTTTAATCGCAATTGAGGAGGGTGTTTTTGTGCGGCGCGTGTAAGGGTCCGGACGGCAAAGATAGAACAGCACGCGCGCATCCAACATAAGTCAATGATGCCCTTCCTCAAAACCCCATGAACAACCGAAACACATACGGTAACCATGCACCGAACCGCCGGAACACCCCGACCATCTTGCCATAGAAAGGAAATCGATTATGTCTTGTAACGCGACCAGAAAATTAGAAGGGCGGCCGTAGAGACAGTTTCACTTTAACTGATTAAATCGAAATAACGGTTGTATATTCCTGAAACTTTTTCTGACACCAGTTACTAGACAATGTTTTCTAAACCACTCGAGCGCTCCTTCCGCCCCAAACATTCTCTTCTCCGCCTGAAACAACAATATTCTCCGCGCTCTCTACTTCATACCACAGAGTATAAGGCCGAGCTGAGTTAGCGCCGTCAACGTCTCCTAGACTTGAAAACCGCAGTGCTGAATTTTCAGCATCACCCTAAGCACAGGTCACGGGCTGCACACGAGTGTTCCATCAGCGTTCGACTAAAGACCTGTTCACACACTTGCGTTTGACTCCGTCCGACGTAGACAAGACCGGTTTTTAAGCCTTTTAGTGACGGCTTACGACCGGCTACATTGCTGCCCATCCGGTCGTAAGCCGTCCTAAGGTGCTTAAAGACCGGTTTGTCTCAGTCGGTTGGAGTCAAACGCAAGTGTGTGAATGGGCCTTTAGTCGAACGCTGAAGGAAAACTCTTGTCCAAACCGCGCCCCATATCCGCCTCCTTCGGTGACGTTGAAAATTCAGCACTAAGATCCTCTTATTTACTTTAGTTTCAACTAAAGTCCAGACGCAGCCGACGCTACGATGTAACGGGAGCAATCAAGCAGCGTAAAAGCACAAGTCACTAGGCTTTTTCTGTTTATGATTGGTTCACGGAAGCAGCACGTCCAGAAACACGATGGGTACATGCATGATGGCGCGCTTTTGACGCTGTCTGATCGGTCAGAAAATCTATCCTCGACTGCGTCCGGACTTAAGGTGAAACGAAGTGTAGGTGGTGTTGATTCGGTCTCTCTGCCCCTCTTCTTGCTGCAGCTAGAATCACGCAATTACGGTGACATGGTGGTGGAAAAGACGTGGGGTACCTATGACAACCGGGCTTCCATCAGCGTCCTCCTCCTCGAGTGGGTCCTCTCTCACGCTTACGACTCGCAGCTCGTGCTCAAGGTGCACGACGACACGTACGTCAACGTCGGGGCCATCCTGGACAAGCTCGACTGGTTCTCCGAGTCCACGGGAGCCCTGTTCGGACGCGTCACACTCGAGAGGGGCCCGGACGGGAGCCGGGGACTTTCGCATCTCGAAGACTGCGCCTACTTCATCAAGACGGCAGCCTTCGTGAGAATGCAGCGGGAGGTGGAAGAGGTCCCGACCGACGACAGGGAAGAAGTGTTTATCACGGGCAAGCTGGCTCGAAGGGCAAACCTAACCCTGGTGCATCTGGAAAATCTGGGGCCCTGCAGAGCCTACGGCGGGGTCCAGCTCAATGGCGGGGCGGGGTTGTTGACACGGCACCCGGTGCTGGCCGACGATATGAAGCGCTATTTGGAGAGGGACGCTCTTCTTGATATGAGATATAGCCGGCCAAATGGACGCTAAGCTACCTGAAGGCGTGCTTTTCGCAGTTATTTGCATTTTTTGACTGCCAAAATGGGGCGATGGTGGTGCCGCCTTCCTTGTGTGCCGGTGCAAGTTCGCTATATATGCAATATTAAAGAATATAAATGTGCTTAGTATCAATGGAACATTCCGCTGGTGGCAAAACAAGAAATACAAATTCCAAATTGGACATCTCAGCGGTAGAAAGTTTTATCCGCTTTTTGTCGTGCTCATTATGCTAAACGGAAATCTCCTCTAATTTAGGTCTCTCTGTGTCATCTGAAGAGCCATTCATATCCACAGAAGGAGGTAAGCATTCGACGAGACTCGGCTAGGGTTTTCACTCAACAAGCGTGGTATGAAATGGTGCAGTCAGCACGATAACTCACAAGTTTGTTTTTTCAGCACTTCTATTTCAGCAATACCATTCTGTGGGGCGCCAGCATGACTTTGGAGAAGATCAACTCCAGCGCGCAACGCCCCGCGATCGGCATAGAAAACCATCCATGTAAATTTCTTGGGAGTCCCGGGAGTCGAAAATGGAATGTGAAGTCTTCTGTTCCTTGCGCACCTCGTGTGTTTGTTTACCCGGCAAACGCGCCCACGTGCTTTTGTTTTCCCCCACCTCAACCATTACGCTTTTCCACGCTTGGCTGCCTCGTCATCGCGTGCTCCCAGGTGCGTTGTTCATGGGATTTGCGCGCCACTCCTTGCCTTCCGACGCGCCAAAGGCGCATTTTGGAGCACCTGTGTTTTGGAGAAGAGCCGGCCAGAGAGATCGGCTGGTCCTAAAGCCACCGAATCATGGGAAAGTAGCGCCGTTGACTTGTCTGCCTGCTAACCGGACGCAAACATACTAAAATTCTCGCAACCCAAAACTCGCAAGGAGATAAGCTGAGAGGTAAAATCTTATTTAGATATTTGCGCATTCAGCGGCGCTAGGCCAGGCCTACTAAGATCCCACTTAGCTAAGCACATCTGTGGGCGCATATGCAGATCTCGTTGTGGATATATATCCGGAGTTCACGTTAACCAAATACGCTAATAGATTACCCGAACTCTGCATTCGGAGATGACTGAACTTGAAAAAGAAAGGCACAAGGGGACACGAAGGAGCCCTGCTGTCGTTATCGTGGTTGTCGATTTCCTATTTTTTGTTTGCCTATACCGCGCTCAAAAAGGTTTAAAACTTAGGGAGAACTCTTTTGTTTGCATTTTGAGGCCTCATACTGCTCCCTTACTCTCTCTTGCCTTGCTGCTACACTGTCTTCGTGAAAAAGGGGGGGGGGGCTATATCCCTTCCTGCCCGGTGTTCCCAAAAATGCCAAACTGGCGAAACAAACTGACATTCTTGCCGAAGGGTGCTCAAACATAAAAAAAGAAATAATAATTAAAAAGAAGCACTGTGTCTACTAGTGGCCTCTAAAACCTTTTTTCTTCTTTCGTTGGCGTTTTGAGCTTCCATCTTTCGTCCTGGCATGTTTTGTGTTCGGTGACTTCCGCTTAAAGTTTGCAAGCCTTCAAATTTGCGCTGGGGGATGCTGATTTTTATTCCAGTAAAAAAAGTCCCGCGAAAATATTTTTAAAACACTGAAACATTTATTTGAGATAATGGGTACAGGATACTGTGAAATTTAATTAAGATAGATTAGCAAAAACTTTCAATCAAATGTATTTGCGAAATATCCATTTACTACCAAAAGCATTTTAAATACACGTACCTTGAGTATTTGACATAGGCACAAGTCTGGCGTTAACACACTCGGTAACCAAACCGTTGTTTTTGCACTATTTTTTAGAGCGCAGCTCTTAGGCGCCCGTTTCCGGCTCGAGCGCCATCGCAGTCACCGTCGGCGTAACCGCGCGTTACATTATGGGACGTCTCCCATAATGACGCCACACGTGACGTCACGTGTGACGTCACGAGGATTGCCCTCGTAAGGGTTGCAAGGGTTACCCTCACGAAGATCACGAGGGTAAGTCACGACGTTACCCTCGCGATCAACTATTTCCAACTGCTTCTTTGTATAAAATGTTTGGTCGGGTTGTTTGTCTTGCTTTGTCCCTGCGTTTCCTGTGTAAAACTCAGCTTAATTTGTTTGTGATCACTAGTGAGTCATACTGTGCCCTATTCATTTATTTTAATTGTATCTAGCCTGCTATACATTCTATAGGCGAAATGCACAGCGCCATCGAGGGGGCGCCCAAGAACACGCTCCGTCTCACCAGTTGGCTTCGGCGCTGGCAAAAGCAAGGCCGCGAAAGCGTAGATCTGAAAAATCCTTTGCTCGCACAAGCACTGGCGCAGAGAAAGCGCTTTCGAAAACCAGGCGCCCACGCCCTTGCCTTTGCCGACCCTCAAAGCCAAATTTCGTGCTGACGTGTACATCCGCCATGTTGGTGACATCGAGAAACCAGCGACCGGAGGGGCGACAATACTAACCATTAGCTCACAGGTGTGGGTGAGGATCGATGGCGGTGAGCAGTAGGCCCCAATTGTTACCGACAACGCGACGCAATTGACAAGCAGCACATGAATCTCGACCTAACAAAGATGGCAGCGCACAGAGTGTTACCAGACGTTCGAACAATTTCACATATTGTCTATTCTCTAAGTGGACTTGAAGCGGTTTTAGAGTACTTTCTTGTTGATATCTTCGCATTTCCCGCACTGAAGGTGCGAGCATGGGAGCGCGTTTGGGATCGCTCCAAATCCACCGAGAGAATAGACCTATTGCTGTCTTACCCAAGCATCAAGGAGAATGCAGGGATTGGTGTTCCACGCGCCGCACGTGCTGGCCTCAGCAGTAGTAACTTTCCAGAGCAGAAACCTAAAACGATGGCATCTTGCACGCGCGTTCGTCAATGCTTTCTTTTAGTTGATTTGCTTGTAATCGTTCATACAGCGAAAGGCGTGCGCGTGTGGCGCGTGCGAACACCAATCCCTGCATTCTCCTTGATGCTTGGGTAAGACAGCAAATGGTCTATAGACCGGTCTCATCAAGCGTTACGCGTACGTGCGAAAATAGTTCTCAGGAGGCAGGCGGAAGTGCCCGAGACGCCTGATGCTCTGCACGCTCAGAACTCCTGCGAGGTTTTCGCACGTGCAGGAGGACTAAAATTCCCTCGATGCATTGCGGCAGCGATGGCGTAGTCAAACTGACTGGTGATATCAGTCTATTCCTATTAGTTTTTCATCACGTGCGCGCCAACGTCGCTGCTGTTCTGCGCGTGCAGAGCTTCAGACGGCTTGTGCCGTTTTGTGTATACTCCTGTCAGTGGCTAAAGCTATGGCAGCGTCACGTATGAGCCAAACGCCTGTCTGTCGCGATCTCTTTCAAGTAGGTCCAATCCACTTGGCCCGCAGGTACATACACTTCAAGTAGGGCCTTTCCATCTGATTTTCGAAGTCACTTGTCACACGAGGTTAATTTTACGCCCCGCCAACTCATTGAGTGGCAACGGCAGCTGGCTACTCCACCCCACCCAGACCGGCGAGTCGTTCCGGTACCTCTCGAGACCGCCCTCCCTATCGGCCTGGCTATAAAGCCACTAAGATACGCTTCAGAGCAGTGACACTTCAGCTTTCTTGGTGCTTTAAACCATTGTTGACAATCATCTGATGAAGTGCAAGAAACGTTTTTTCCTCCTCCAGAACTACTGCAGGGATCGATCGAGAATATAAAACCCGGCTTTTGTGGCCCGAATGCACTACGCACAGTAGAAAGCTGAAACTCCGTGAGAATGTGATATCGGTGGTAATAAAAATGCAAAATTTCGAGCAGATGTCGTTATCTGAGTTGAAAGATACAAAAGAGAAACAACATTTCTTAATGAGCCGGCGTCCACCTGAGCCTTACATTCAAGAAACTGAGATTTAAGAATCTAAGCGCCTGTAGTGTTTTTTTTTTTCAGTAAAAAGAAAGCATTAGTTAGCAAGAAAGAAAACGATATCGTCTTTCCCACTGAAAATCGTTTTCACTGAAATAGATGCCACAGACGCCCACACTTTAAAATGTCTGTGCAATAAACATAAGACTTCCAATGACGCCGGCTCAATTTTTTTTATCTATTCATATAGCGTGATGTTCTCACACTTTCGCATTTTATCACTACAGCTAGCGCTCTGCACAGCGCCAAAATGGCTTCGCTCACAACAAAAATCAGGGTAATGAAATGCCCATACCGTAATGGTTCCAGCTTTGGCGGACCAACCGAATAGGCATATAATCAGAATTTTGTTATTGCTATTTGTTTCAACACAAACAAGATACATTACGGATGTATTTCTGTGTACAATTCTAGGATAATGTTTGTAGGTACTTCAAAACAATGTGGCCTCATGGTAATCAAGAAAACAGAAGAAAGCAATGATTACAAAATTATATTTAAAGAAAAAATACTTAACCCGCCGGCATAAAGTTGTTAAGCCGGTTTTCTCGATTTTAATCATATATTAATCAGATGAGATATACTCTTGAAAACAAATGTCATTATAAATCGGAGTTTCAATAACAACATGAAACTCTTGTATTTTATTCATACCGTTATCTGGTTTAATATTTCCATTGTGACAAGGACAAGTTTCTGTGGCTATTCAATCAAAGCTGTGGGTGCACGTGTGCTTGCGGATCCTGAGCGCCGATCAAAGCTATGCACTGTTCCGTTCCAAGCCCCGGCGAGGCCGTGCTCCATCTAGGGCACACTTACAGGGACGGTCCGCAACACCATCGCTCGGCAGAGACCCTCTCGAAGACCCGGAACCAAGGCTTTCGAACATCAGCTGAAGTAACCAACCTCAACGGGTCTTTGTCTTCCTCTTTCTCCAACATTAAGAGAAGCTGCTGCTGCGGCGACAAAAACCTCCGGGCCAATGAGAGTGGCTGCTGTACCTCATCTTCATCCAAGCCAGCAGCCACCTCCAATCACCAGGATCCCGCCGGTGACGCAACATCGTCACGTCACCGGGGCTATAAAAGGGGACCCGCGAACACGCGCTGCGGAGACGGAATGGGACCTACCATGGAACGCAACCATCATCTCATGTCCCATTAAAACATAATCAAATATAGCCCTAACCCGGTCTCCGGCCTGTCCGTCCTCCAGCCCTTAACAGCACGCACCCTCTTAACTGCTTTTGAAAAGCACAAGAAGTTTTTTCTCGAGTATATTTTCAACGTGCCCAGAAAATCGATTACGGACCCGACCTAAAGGAATGAAGCAGCAATGCAGTACAAATTACTGCCTCTCTCCTTTTCTGTTTGAGTTGGAATCTTATATGGAAAGTGTGTATGACCGATGAGTGAAAGTTCATATCCGACGGCTAAATAGAATGACATTTTTTTACATTTCTTTACCCGATTTCAGTTTTATACATATCACGCTCAGCTCGTGGACCTGCAACGTACGTGAATATTAGTAGAACTAATATTCACGTTACAGGTTTGTCTGTTTCTCTCTTGTGTCCGTTGTTTTTGCGCCTTACACCATTATTTCCGACGTGAATATTAGTGCGTGACGTTTCCACATACCTAAAAAAAGTAGACACAAGCAACACAACGAACCGGTAATGAGAAGATCGCACCAACACATTTTCGCATGACCCTTTTATTATTATTTTTTATTTATTTATAAAGTTCGATCTTGAAAACAGTTGTTTTTTTCTCTGAAACATCGAATGCAAAAACGGCATCCTTTTATACGTCTAACTTGTCTTTTTTGTAAACACTAATATCAGGTGTGTCTGATCAAGAGCGTTTGCAATATTTCTACATATATTAAACACACATTATTCTTACTCTCAGTGCCAGTTTGGGAGTTTTCGGTATTAGCGGCGCACGAACGTGGAATCAGCCAGTGCGACCGCTTCTCTCAGAACAACGAATGCTCCCTCGGGTCAGTGCTTGCGTTAATTCAAAAACCGGCCACTAACAAAAGCTTTAGGACCAAGCAATTTCGAAGATAGTAAATTGAAGTCGTATATTTCTTTTAAAGCGAGAGATCCATGCATGTGCGAACCCTCCACGGAGTTTGCTTGCACGGGTTGATCGCACCAGAGCAGAAAATGTTTCGGCGCGTTCGATGTTATGACACCGGATCGCCGGAAAAAGGGAGAGGAAAGGGGTACTTTCGTGAACGCGCTGTATTAACACATTTCCTTCCTACCCCTTCCCCCCTCCCCTTCTACCGGGCGACCAACAAAAGCAAGCCTCACCAAACCAAATCCACCAGGTGCCGTCGCACCTTGATTGCGATTGACGGAATGTATTAGTCAGGCGATGTTTTTTGCGACGCGTAAAGTCCGCAACCACACCCGCAACTCGTCTCGCACACGTGGGCGCGACGCGCACAACTGCCGTTGGCACGTTCCGGTGGTCACGACCGACAGGTGTGTTGACGCTTCTTTTGTCGTTTCATTCTTTCCCGGCATCCAAGGTCAGCGGAGGCGGAGAACCGTGTACGAGCGTGAAGAGATCGCTCACGGCCTCCGTGCCTCTACAGTCAGGGTAGTAGTGAGTGGCGATCCTCTTGTCGAAAGGACAGCTCGGCTGCGCTCTCGGTAGCCGAAACCCGCGCGATAAGCTGGCGTCAAGACAGGCGGACTCGGAGGTCGCGCCAGGTGGGCAACAACGAGTGGTCTACCATTGGCACGTGTTGTTAGTGTGCCTGGATATTTCCGAGTGTTTCCAAGTGCTCGGGGTCACGTGGTTTACGGACGGCGTTTGCAATGCGAGGGAGGTGACAAGAAGCATTGATCGCCTGCAAGCTTCTTCACCTCTTAGATTCTGCACGCTCTCCTTCTCGCCACGCGCCAACACAACGCATGCGCACTTGCAACCGATCTGCCCAGGATGCGTCCGCTATTAAATTGAAAACGCTCTCCAAGCTTTGCATTGCTCCCTCTCTTAAATCTAAGCGTTGTAGATTCGGAGGTCTGGAGCAATTGCCAGTAGGGATGTCGCGAACCTTCCAGTGATCGAGTGCTGTTCTACTGTATCGAACTGCGAACGCAAAACAAGATTCGACTAAAGTTCGACTAAAAAGTTCGACTATTAAGTGTATGCGCGGAAATTGGAAACCAGCTGACACTACCTGGAGAAGGAGGGATGCGTTATTGTAACGAATGAAAAGCAGGTGAACGTGGAACTGAAGAAGAAGGTTTAACGAGGGGAACTTATGCCTACGAACTAAAAGAAAACGGAAGCGTACAATGTGTGACGGCAACGAAAGAACGACCCTTTTTGTATTGTTACCACTCTGCTTCTTTTGTACAAACTAAGTATTCTAGAACAATCTGCACAGGGACAAGTGATACGTTACAAGACACTACTAGAACGTTATATATTCAGTTCATCCTTAAGTTAAGCTCAGTTAAGTTTCATTCTCGGTGGAATATAAAAAACGAAACAATAGACTCATTGCTCAATTACCCAAACATTAAGGAGAATTCTGGGAATGTAGTTCTATACGCGCCACACGCGCTCGCCATCCCCGTATAAAAGACTCAAAATAACCTAAATAAGGCATTGACGAACGCACGTGAAGGATGTCTTTTGTTTTAGTATTATGCTTTAGTGTTTTGTTGCTGCTGCAGACGCCAGCACATATAGCGCTTACACCGACTTTCCCAGCATTCACCTTGATGCTCGGGTAATTTAGCAATAGGTATACTCTTCTGTGTCTCTTTTTCTAAATTAGTTTTATATTCGGTAAACTTCTAGATGGATTAGGACTCTCAGTACTTAAGATATAGATGTGGAAGCAAAAAGACATTTGGAAGCAGTATCGGTATGACGTACCTGTTATATCTTATTCTATTAAAATGTATGTGTACAAATAAGCCTAAATGACCTCTGTAATTATGTTTTCTTATATAATAACTAAAAGTTCAACTTCCTACCTACAAAAAAATTCACATTGATATTTTCGTCGGATTTTACAGATTGTAGTTCCGGAACACTGAACAACACTAATATAGGTCTGGCCCACTATGCGGATCCATCGAGAACGTTTGACACAATTGATCGTTCGTTACTAGAATAAAAACCTAATAGAGTGATTTTAGAGGATCATTTTATAATTTCTTTTAGAATTGTTTCACACATAGGTTTTAAAAGGTCAACATAGAAAATGACATATGGAACAATATTCGAGTACAGTAAGGAGTACCTTAGGTGACTATTCTGGAACGTATATTTTACAACACATACATAAATAATTTAGGATCGTTATCACTAAAGTATAAAGTCTTAATATTCGGACGACATTTTTTCTAATTCTACCACATAAAACATGTGAAAATGCAGTGCAAATATTACACACAAATAATGATATACATATATGAACTGGGTTTCCAAAACGTTATTCAGTAAGTGTTAGCGCGACAAAACTGAAGCGTTCTAAAAATCTTCACAAACCAGTTACTCTAACCACCACAGGAATCTTTTCGTATTTACATAAACACGTTCTATACAATTATATGCCGTTTCCTTTTGAGCCAGCAGTTAAAGATTATTTCCCCCAAAAGAGTTTCATGTAATGAATGTCGTTTGAACGTTCACGTTATATGCTAGATAATTCCTCTACAAGCTGCTAAAGCAACCCCTTTTTTGTTGATTCTGCAGTAATACTACAAAGAAGCTCCCACCAAATTAGTATTTACTGTTATTGAAAGGATATAAAATTTGAAAATAAAAGAATCTTCCGTTTGCTTTTATTTACCTTCGTGTCTAAGCTGGGAATCTTAATTGTCGGGCACTAGAAAAAGACAGACGGTATTGATTGATAAGTTAGTTTATTAACTAAAATGGTTTAAATAACCTTCAAGGTATTCAATTTCGGGGGCATAACGTAGTTGTTAGAGACTTAGCTGTGGCGTGAAATTTCGATTAAAATATTACAGTGGGAGCAACGGGGCAAGAAATGTCATTCTTGAACATGACTCCAAAACCAAGAATTACCAGCCAAGTGCCCTCGTGATGAGGATGCAGAACTCTTGTTTGCTGCGTTAGACACGATATTGGTCCCCTTTGGTTTTCAACCTCTCCGAAGTAACCGGCTGCCCAAGTGCTTGCTCACACTTTCGTGAATGAAACGCCATTCTCGTAATTCCTTGCGCGCGAGGTATTCTGCGCTAGAGGGCAGGTGGATACACGTGAGGACCGTCTTTTAGTCTAATGGAAGTAAAGCTAGCAGCGGCTGTTCTCTGACTCAGGAAAACACTCTCACCTAATGGCGACATTTTAGAACATTTCAAAGCGCACCGAGGTGCTGTTAGCCTCTTACTACAAGACGTCTTTCAAGACGACTGACTCTGAGGTAAATACCTATTCTCCGTTTAGTTGCATTTTAATCCTGCAAAGTGTCCGCAAGAACAAACTTTGTTTCCACCGAGATTTTATCATATTGTAGTGATGTGAATTGTCTTCATCATTCTTTTTCTTTTTTTGTGTGTGTGTGTGTGTGGGGGGGGGGGGGGAGGGGGGGTCGTTAGATAGAACAAGAAGTCTAATTAGTATTTGTTAAAATTAAGAAGTCCCAACAAGAGCAACGGCTATAATGTAGCACACCGATGCAATTGTATCGTGATTGTCGTGCAAGCTCGATGTTCATTAGAAAAATCATAAATTTGAACATTTATTTTATGTAAGCGTCTATACATTTTTTATTGATAATTGTGTCCCATTGTCTCAAGAAATATTGTTCTGGAATAAAAAAATAAACACGGATTTAATGGTATCCCAAGTAATAAAATTTAATATTCACCATAGTACATTCCCAAAAAATTATTAGGGAGTTGATTCTAAAGAGTAAGAAAATAGATGATTTGGTAAATACATTGTCAAGTTAGCGCAAATTATTCTTTTTTATTCTTTGGATTTTTGTACGAGGGAATGATGAAACTCTCCCGACTTGAGTTTTAAGAATAAATTAGACACAAATGAAAGCATTGCTCGCCAACATTTGCACAGAACGAATCGCACTTCGTCCGTGACGTCACGTCTTTTTCTGACGTTACACTTCTCGGTGAAGTTATTAAATTTCAAAATTACCCTCCCCACAAAAAATTTAATTAAAAAAAAAACTTGTGTATTGATTTTTGAGAGAAAAAATAAATGAAGGTAGTGGCGAGATTGGCAGCCTTAGAGTCGGCGCCGGCAACTCCATAACTTGAAATGAAAAAGAAGAAAGTTATGATGGTATAAAAGAAATGAGGGGATGAAGAAAAGAAGATTACAAATGTGACAAAGTCACGGCAGCACAAACAAGAAGCGGTGGCTATACACTATAAAAACGTTATTGCTAAAAGGCACCCCAGAAAACAAGTAGAAAAGTTATCCTTCAGCTAGCACGGTATACTTCTTCGCAAATTGACCGTTGCGAAACTACACATCACTTCTATTCACACTGCACACTGTCGCGTTCACTCGCTCGTACACGTGATCACGAGCAAGCACAATCATGGGTAGGTGAATATCCTAGCCCTTTATAGCTATATAAGAGACCGCTGTCTTTTTAAAAATCACAAACAATGCTAAGTGCCCTATTGAGAGTTTTGCGGTCTGGCCAAGAACCCAGTATTTTTGTTAAGAATAGGGGACGCTCTCCAGCCCCATACGAATCTTCATACTGTGCTTTTCTGTGGCAAAGCATTGGTACTCTAAAAAAAAGCGATTACCATCTTCGAACGAATCACCGCATTCACATGTTGGTGACTCACGTTGCCATATTCGGTGCAGAAAGCTGCCTGTAAAAGTCAATTTGAGTGGCTGTCGATGAAAGAGAGCATCGCATTTTCTTTTGTCCCAATACAATGTGGTAATTTAAGATCAGGGTCAATGTAACGAAGGGGTGTTGAGAGAGTTTTCGGTGAACTATTGCTGTCGGGAGGGTTCCTCTTGGAAGTGCTTTAGTATGAACTTGGCATCCACAGGTGTGAAGATCGTTGTTTCATTGTATCAAGAGAGTATTCATCGCTGGCCAAGCGATCTGCTTCGGCGTTTTCAGTAATGTCGCAGTGACTCGGAACCCCTTGATGACCTATTGAATTCCAATACTCCTCTGCATGAACTAGTATTGTTCGAACTTTGTATAAAAGTGATCCCAAGAACAACTTTATGGTTGTACTTTTCAGCAGTTGTAATATATTCTGGGAATCTGTCAATATCACCTAGTTTTCTGACTGGTCAATCTTGTCAATGAATGTGACGGCTAGAATATTTCCTGCAACTTAGCCGCTGTTAAACACGTATGATGCGAAAGCCTAAAGGCTTTGCTTACTCTAAATTTTGGAATGGTGAAAGCATACGTTGAACCATTCGTTGAAGTTGATCCGCCTGTATAAACATGGACAGCATTGCTCTAGTATTTTTCTGCTTGATCTCGGCACAGTGCTATCGCAGCAGAAGAGCTGACAGATGCTTTGGATTGAATACCAGAAATATCTGTTCGTATGCTCAGCGGCGGAAGGGTACACGGGGGGCACTCCAAGTCAGGGTTCCAATAAACATGATAAGGTACACAAATCGGAAATGTAACTAGAAACTTGCGAAATTGACATTCCGTGCGCCGTCGTAGGATCTCTTGACACAATGCACGCCCACCCTCATGTATGGCTAAACGAAGGTAGTGCCGACATGACTCTTGGGCACGAAGGACGGACATGGGGGCTCTCTAGCCTCTGGGAAAGAAGTTGCGCGAGCGACTTTTAGAAATTTGCGCAGACTTCTTGCGATCATAGATTTCAAGCGCTTTTTTGGTGTTGGTGAAATCCCATGCAGGACTGGCATTGAATACGTGATCACCTGTCGTACGAGAGCTGTATGGAGAGGTAGAAGACCATCTGTCGACCCACTCCATCTAGCACACGCAATAGACCGAAGAACATTGACGATGACATTTTTCTTTCAAGCATATCAATATGTTTAGACCCTGTAAGCGAACACTCTAGCACAACACCAAGGAATCTGTGCCATTTGACTCATTCGATGTTTTGACTTTGGATGATCAGCTTAAATCCTTCGAGGGGTTTTCTAGTGAAAGGCAGAACTGCGGATTTTTCAGCTGAAATTTTCAAACTTCTTTCGCGAAGGTATGTGTATGTCTCATCAAGACCGGATTGCAATTGAGCTTGTAATATTCCCGAAGAAGAACCGAATGGTTAACATACAAGTGTCATCAACGCACATTTAAATTTGGAGTGGTCACGTGGAAGTCATTTAGACAACTGGGCCACGACCACGTTGGATGAAGCAAGACTCAGTACGCTACCTTCCGGGATTCCAACGTGCTTTAGCTCATGTGGTTTGCTGTTTCCTTCACTCGTAATTATAGATATTTTCCGGCCAGCAAGTTTATGATCCAGCGTACAATTCGACCTCGCACCCTCAATTGAATAAATTCATTCAGAACAGGTATGTGGCTCACGGTATCAAAAGCACAACAAATATCTAAAAACACCGCAATGGTTAAGTTCCTAGACTTGCGCTCGTGTTCTATAGTCGTAGCAAGGTCAAGGACAGAGTCCATTGTAAATCGTTGTGGGCGAAATCCAGTCATTTGTTCTGGAAACACACGATTTGATTCAAACCACCATTACTGACGTAAGTGCACCATCTTTTCCATAAGATTCCCGACACAACTGTTGAGACTTACTGGATGATATTATTTTAATGCAGCTGGAGCTTCCCACATTTCCATAAAGGAACGACTTTTGCCTGTTTTCATGAATCTGGCAGAGTTTCTTTACTCTAAATGTCATTGAATATCACAAAGGGTTTGATTTTGTTCCAGGACCATGATTTGCAAGTGTTTCGCATGTTTTTTGGTCATGTACAGAAGTTTTGCGCTTAAACATTGTCCTCAGTGCATCATCTAGTTCATGAATACAAAACTCGCATTCCAGGTGTGGGTTATTTGAGCTAATCACTTCGCCAATACTTTTTCTGAGGCCTCACGTGATGCGCTATACGCTGAAGATGACATCACTGCCCCCGGTTCTGTAAGCGAAACGCAAAACTCAATCGCCACTATTATTTTGGAAATACCTTGTCATAGGGCCAAGGCTAGGAACGGTTTTCGCTGAGTAACTGGGGATTTCAAAGAGCGTACTATATTCCATACCACTTGACCTGGGTGAAAAGTGAAAATGTTGCACAAAGCTTTCTCCATCGTATTTTAAAAAGTTTATATAAAAGCCGATTATTTTAGTGCAGATACGCTGTGCCTTTCTATAGGCCTCCTGCTTTGCCCAGGAGGCGCTGCGGAAAAACTGGCTTGCAGCGCCCCCTACGAGTTGTTTGTCGGTATTGGGTAGCACAAACTTGCGCATTTGAATTTGTCCCGCTTGCCCGCTTGCAAACGTTAGCCGGCGGTATGAATTCCCACCTTGCGATTGTTTTCCGGAATGGAATCGAGCCAATTCAAAACGTGGAAAGCTTCTTCCGTTCCTCAACACTTCGTAAAGGGAAGAAACTGAGCGATGCATGCTACTGCAAAATGAGTCTACGCCGTACAAGAAACCGCAGATTTGATATAAGCGCGCAGTCACTCGCAAAAAGAGCGACCTTCTAATTATGTCGAGCTTGAGGTTAGCATTCGCCTTGCAAGCAAAAACTCAAAACTGCAGTCCCTCCGTACAGCCAAAGCGATCAGCTGGTGACCAGCCTCAAAATGCGCGAAAGCAGACGCAAGCGATCGAGCGGCGACCGGCCGTCCGTCGCCGAACAGATTGTTTCTACTGCATGTTGCTTCTCGAGCTGTAGCAGCTTTTCTTGCGCATTTGCGCTGTAAGCTTGACGCAACACAAGATCAGCAGTAGGAGCTCCGCTGGCTCCGCCTTGTGCATATGCTTGTTTCCCTCTGTAGTGCGTTGGTGCGCGCGCACGCTCGTATTTTCAAAAGAAAGCTCTTTCTGAGACGGCGCTTTGACTGCTGATCTCATGTTGCAAAACATGTAGTTCAATGGTATTTCTCCGCTGGTCGGTCAGTATAGCGTGTTTCCGTTCATCCAATTCGCATGACACACGTTTTGATGCATGCCACGGCGGCTTGATCTTGTAGCCATGCTTAGCAGAATAACCTGGAGGGCAAGAAAAACAATTGTCTCGCTTACCCAGTGCACTGGGCGGCTAGTATCGTTCCCTACGCTCGCCTTCGTACGTCTCAATTGAGAATCTGTAGAAGTTTACCCTTAGGTTTTTCCTGTTTTAACAGTTGACGACGCAACAGTATCGTGGATGTTTCGAACTCGTACTGTTGCGTGTTGCGGTTGGTGTTGCGAGTTGGGTGTTGCGAGTTGCGTGTTGCGAGTTGCGAGCGATACTGTTGCGAGTTGCTCCCTGTTTCGACATGCTTGGACGAAGGAAAACTTACTAGCTTGCTGCAAGCTCGAATCTCCGGGTAACATTGTGCGGTGACGACTACGAGTGACGCATTTTGAGTCGTGACCAAGCGAACGCACAAATAACAGCTGCGTGCAGAGGTAAACAGCAGCCGGGACAGGTTTGTGATTGCGCAAGGCCGCGATACTTGTACTACTCAGACACTCTATCGCCCGCCACCGGAGGGCGCCACGAAACATTCAAAGCTTCAACGCAGGAGGCCTATAGTCCTCTGCTCTTCCTGATCTCCAATATCGTCTTTCAGCTCTGGGGTGGATAGCTCGAAGATTTTCCTATTCACCGTTTACAGCAGGACAACCTCTCGTAACAGGCACCTTTTTAGTGGCCTTCGGGATATTTGTGTTGATAATCCTTTTGAATACTTCAACTGCCCGGGTCTCTTTGAGTTGCCTCGTGCTCAGAAATCGAAACATCTTGCAGTTTGTATATGGTATTCGGTGACATGGTTGCACCGAGGTTAACCGGGGATTCTAAAGGAGTATTGGGTAGTGGTCACTGCTACGCGTGTCTTTATATGTGCATCAGTTCATGTCATGAGAGATGTATGGTGAACACAGTGTGAAATCAAGGTAAGTGCAATAGTTGACACCTTTTAGGTGCGTTGGCGAGCCATCATTGAGGATACCTATGTCACAGTGATCAATATTATTCTTAATCAGTTTTTCTCTCTTGTCACAATGAAGGCTACCTTAAAGTGTACGGTGGGAATTAAAATCCCCACACAGCACACGGAGCTGCGAGTCGTCTGAACAACGCGTTAAATTCAGCGTTTATGGTTGAAATCTTTGGCTCTTTGTAAATGCTCATAACAATAAGTGGCCTCCCTCCTATGCGTACTTGACAAGCAGCGTACTCTGGTATATTTGAAGTTGCGGAGAAAAGAAGTGTTGAAGTTAAATCCGTGCGTATTCTAGAGTAAACACCAATTCAGGCCTTTCCCTCGTACAGACTTGTACAGTGCATTGTTCGGCAGTCGAAACGAATTCTCTACGCGGGCTTCTGATACTGCCAAAATTGGAATGCTAAACTGACCTATAAACTGTCTGAAATCAGCACTTTTGTTTCGTAATCCGTTTGCGTTTCATTGAAATATCGATCTACGTTTATATGCCTCCGCCATCAGCATGTCCACTCACTGTTAAGCACATCGACTTAATGAGTGATTTTATCATAAACAAAGCTTGAATTTCTGGGAGACATCTGGCGTCAGGAACACCGCTAATAGCCGCCTTTATTGCGGCGTAAAACATAGGAAAGTTCAGTTACCAAAGTCTCCACGTTGTTCTTGCCGATTTCTTCAAGGAGCAGATGATGTGGGCGCTAATATTTTGTGGTGTCTCAGCGGGTTTGGGGTTTGCTTGACGGCTTCATTTGGAGGCACCGCAGGTGGTAGGACTGATTCACTGCCAAGTTGGGGTATATCGCTTTGTAGTCTTCCTTTGGTTGGCTTCCTTGCTGTCTTCAAGATGTCACGGTATGTTACCTTTTTTCGTACTCTGCCCTTCAGACCTGTAGATGGTGGTGGAGAACGTACTACGCCGGGGTTCAAGATCGGCACTTAAATACGGCTCTCCCTGTTGTTCACTAGTTCTTTTTTCTGTGTTGTTGAGGCCGTCTTTCTGCATGGACACCCAGAGAATGCTGCAAAATGTCCACCTCCGCAACTTGCGCACTTTGCCTCTTGTCTGGGGGTGCATTCTTAGTGGCTATGAGCTCCTTCACACACGTAACAACGTTTTGAGTCAAGGCAAAATCTTGCTATGAGGCCGTACTTTTGACACCTAAAGCATTGAACTGGTGGATCAAAGTACTCATATGCCGGGTGACTTGTGAATTCCAGTAAAATAAGCTGGGGCATTTCACGGTCAGGTCGAAAGTGAAGAAGTATTCACTCCGTTTTGCGGTGTTCAATATTACCATCCTCTTGTCGTTGGTAAAACGCCGTTCACACACTTGCAACCAAGCAGGGCGGCGAGAGACAAGACCGGTTTTTAAGACTTGCGACGGCGGAGGACCTGCTCCGCAGCAGTGCATCCGAGCCTCCGCCGTCACAAGATGCTTAAAAACCAGTCTTGTTTTTCTCGGTCTTGCTCGGTTGCAATTGTGTGAACGGTACTTGAGACACTGGTCGTTGAACAGAGAGGACTCCGAAATCTTTTAGGTGTTCCAGCAGCTTACTGGCGGAATACTCTACAAGTACTCTCTTGATTTTTCCAAGGTTCCGGAATATGAGTGAGATGCACTTGTTGTCACTTCAATTGCACAGATACGCAGACAGACGTACTACCATCTTTGTTGATACGGTGAGAAAGGAGTTCTTTCTTTGTGATGTTGAGGATCTGATTCGCAGTGGCATTGGAATTTGTCCTTCAGAAGGACTGCTCACTTGCGACTGGCGTGAACACCACAGATATCCCAGCCGGGCGGTTTTTCTTGTAAGATACCAGAGTGAATGGAGTCTTGTCCTCATCCACTTCGATTGAGACGCCCACCGAGTAGCAAGATATTTTGTTATCTTCAAATTGTCCATCTCTCATTGTTGTCTGTGGAACGTACTCGAAATGAAATAACATACTCAAATAATACAGTGTACTTACCAAATAATGCGAGGGTAATCCTTACGGTATTTATTTGATCTCTACGTTGAACAAAACAGCGGATCAAACAACGGGACAGTCACTGCGACGAGAGCGTCCACCACCGCCGCCCTACGAGGACTACAAGGGGACAAGAGGGTCAACCCTAAAATGGAGGTCAGGATTTAGGCTATTTGTACGAAAAAGGTTCACATAAAAACAAAAATGGAGGGGGGGGGGTTTCCGCGGGTATATTTTATGCAGCAAGGAGCTGGCAGCGGTCGGGGGCAGACGGTCGTGTCCGAGAGCATGTCAGATGCCTTGCTAGCATTGCTACACCTATAGCCCGTAGATGAGCAGAGCCACGGCGTCACAGGAAATTTCATTCCGCTTTCGGTGAGGTTGGACAGGACGCTGCTCACCCCGTTGATTATCCGTGGACCATGAGGCACTTGTCTGGCTTATGTTTCTGACGTAAACCACCACAGACTGGAAACACCCGCATAAAAGCGAAGCGCCAGCAGCACCTGGGCGTCCACGTGCAGCGAACGAGACCGAGCTTTCGGGCGGCAAAATGTTGGTGCCGGAGCTTCTGCATCGTAGACGTTGGCAAGCGGCAGTATCGCTCACGGCGATAATCCGCGATCGTCTCCAGTGTCCGACGAGTCTTAAGCACACGCTCTGCCGTCAGCTTCTGGCGTCGCATTGTTCTTCAAACCCGAACAGAAAGTATAGGCAGCCATTTTGGGTGAATAGTCACGAAAAAGTTCGAAGAATGACCTGGACCTCGTAGGATTTTGTCTTATTTTACGCCAAATTTAGGAATATTTTGCTTCGAGTAGACCGAGAAGTTCCTACCCTGTGCGTAAGTTATATTTACCGACGTTTTTGTCGTATAAGATACGAAAAGGTGCTGATAAGTATTTAGCTTTCCAGAGAAGATAACAAGTTACAGGGCCGTAGTTGACACTTTATTCAACATATTCCCCATGGAGATCTACACGATTCTGACATCGATGCTATAGATTTTTTTTTTACTTTTCAAAATAAAAGGTTGACTGGGCTGCAAACCATGCATCTGCAGCAGAGGTGGCATCTGTAATAATTGAGAATTTGTTTCCCTTTAAACTTTTTTCTTAAACTTTGAAATAACGGTAGTCAGATGGGGCTAAATCCGTTGCAAATGCCGGGTGCTTGAACACTGTAAATCATTATTCCATAAATTTTTGTTGCGTGAGGCCAGCGATGTTAGGTGGGGTGCTGTCCTGAAGAAGCTAAACGACTTTGCAAAGCTTCCCGAGTCGTTTGGAGACTAGCGCTTGTTTCAATTTGTTAAACAGCAATATGTAGTAGATTGCGGTGATTGTCGTGCCTTTTTCTAAGCAGTCTACTCAAAGCATCCCGTCTTTATCCCAAAAGACAGTTGCCATAACCTATACTCCCGACATCTTTTGTCCGAAACTTTTTGGGACGTGGAGCGCCGCTGTGCCTTCACTCCTTAGATTGTTCTTTTGTCTCGAAGGTCATAGAAATGGATCCGTTTCACCCATAGTCACAACTCGCGACAAAAGATCCTGGGCATCCTGTCGAAACTGGTTCAGAATTTCATGTAAAGCAACCACACAATCACATTTGTAATCATCATTAACCTGTTTGGGTACCCACCTTGCTGATAGCTTCTCGCGTCCAGAACTCATTTCACAATGAAACGAACACGTTCTCTTGGATTCCCAAGAACTTGTTCTATCTCGCTTGGCAGAAATTCGCTGATCTTCCAAAGTTAGGCTTTGCAGCGCCTCCATATTTTTGCGGGAAAGTGACGACTGGAAGCCTTCCTGGACGGTCCTCGTCTTTTTGTGCTAGAATAGCCCGTCATGAACTGAGGAACTCAGTTATTCAGTGTGACATAGCAGGGGCATTTGTTAACCAGAGTAATCGACATGGTGTTATAAGTGTCCTTGGCTGTCCTGATTTGTAAAAATAAAATTTTATCACAGATTTGCTCTTCTTTAATGTGAAGTCCTCAGTAGAGGCCGCCATCTTGTCTACAAACTTGTATAACAAATATAACAAAATAATTGTAGTGCTAGGTGTTATCCCTAATACTATAAAAAATACCAGATTAAATGTGAAATAGGACTCAATTTTCTACCTCCTGTGAAAATTGGCAGAGCTAAAGATTTATCAGCACCCCTCGTTGTTTTGAGAATCCGGCCTTTAAATCTTTCGCCGTAACATTTGCCTAAAACAAAACAAAAAAAGAACCAGCAACAATAACAATTAACTTTAGATAAAAAACACAATAAAAAAGTGAACGCCTGTTTACAAATCTCTGTAATACGAAATTGGAGAGCAGCTCTTGAGGAGGGCAGGTACGGAGTGGGTATGCGTATTTCCCCTCCGTACCCTACGTTCCTCCTCTCCTTCTCGCCTCTCATTTAGCTGGAAATTCACCGATAATTTCTCCGCTAAATTTAGCCAGAAATTTAGCGAAAACATTTTCGCTAAATTTAGCGGGAACATTTTCCCGCTAAATTTAGCGGCCAAATTGACGTCGCGTGGCCTTAACACCAATTCAGTTTCCCCACCAAATTTAGCGGTGAAATTGTGACTTCCCATAATGCGACGCGCGCGGTTACGCCGACGCCGACGGCGTGGCGATACCGACGGCGACGCCGCTCAACCCGGAAACAGGCGTTTAAGAACTGCGCTCTGAGACTACGTTAGGGGAGCCTCGTGGATCGCTTCAGCCGGTCGCGCAACGCCCTCCGCAACCCGCTACGATACCCGGAACTATACAGTCAAGGCCATGGGCGCGCAGGCGCAGTAGCGGCTTCTTCGTTGCGGAGGGCTTAGCGT
>JAZHYW010045448.1:0-86405 GCA_037355805.1 Ixodes ricinus | reverse complement strand
ACGTTCTCACTTTCCACCAAGGGCAACCCTTCCTTCCGCGCTACGCGCCTTGCTGCCATGTTTGTGCAAGGGCACACAAGGCGCATGCGTGCCAAAGCCAACACTTGCTTGCTATTGCAAACAAACTAGTTTTTTTTTTATTTTTTCAAATATGAGAGTTTTTTTTAACGTGAAGAAACTAGCATTTGTGCACTTTTATTGGAGTTGAAGAGCGCGGGAAGCCCGTCTCAATCGGCAAATGTAATAATGTGAGCAGAGTTTGAATTGCTCGGGTGTGAAAACAAGCTTTCTCCAATTACGTCAGACGATTAAAAAAAATGACAATGTAGTCTTGAATATTTTGGGACATCAGCATGCACTGCAAAAATATATCACATTTACCCGTTTATTGTAGCAATCCTTAGATATGTTCTACGTACTAAAGCGTTAGACTTTTAGTATCTTGAATGAAGTGCATTTGCAGACTCGGCATCACCTCGAGTTAGGCAAATAATGGCGAATTCGGGTGGTCAGTCGTCGGCAACTTATTTTGCCGGAAAGCCGGCAAAAGTGTTCGCGTGGTCAGTTTCCGGCCGGCGCGCACCGTTCGGGTGGTGGTTCTCCGGCAAGCACCGGCAACTTTCCGGCGCTTTTTCCGCCCGAGCTCCAAACGGCCGGGCGAGTGGGCGCCAGACTGTATCCGGTGTCGTCACTTCCGAAATGGGAGAGAAGGTCAGTGAGAAAAAATGAACGCAAGAGCGAAACTGATCTGAAGTCACTTCAGCAGCCACTACTCGAGTCAATCCAAGGGGTTGACTCGCCGCCGTCACATGGGTGACGGCGGCGACAGCCTCTCGCTAGCGGTGTCGAGCGGGCAAGAGGCGAAGTAAACTGCCACCGTCTGGCGTTTCGTGTTCGGGTGGCGAGGGTCACGTGGTGTGCCGCCGGCGCGTTTCTGGTTGCCGGTTCCGCCGGCTCGGTTTCGCCGGCGATTGACCACCCGAATTCGCCATAAGACACTACAACGCATGCAAAACCAGGGCTTTTCGGTGAAACGTGGTTAAAATTCGCGCACAAACAGAAGGAACAGTGAAGAGGAGGAAGAGACAAGCGCAATTGCGCTTGTCTCTTCTCTCTTTCCTCTTCACTGTTCCTTTCTGTTTGTGCCAACTTAACCATGTTCAATCATTACCAACTCGCCCAACTAACTACATTATTACTGCTTTTCGGTAATTTTTAGCATTACCAATCATTTTGCCCAGCAGCTTGGTTTACTTTGTACACATTTTATAAATGTGAAATATTACCTGCAAGTACGCACACGCGCATGGAGGAATGTGCGATATCTGCTATTTACGCGCCTCGTGCACGTAACTACCTATCAACTACACTCACTTATAATTTCCCGTCAGCTAAAAAAAAAAAAATTCCGAGGACATCTACACACTTTTTTATGAGTTGTGAATGCGAAAGCATGAATGTCATTCTTTGCGCCGTGGCCAGCTTCTGCTCCTCTCGGAGGGGGCCGCAGCGCCTTGGAGTGTGGGGTGATGTTCCTTGGAACTAGGCAGCGCAGCGAGCCAATGGGAGCTTATCTATCAATTCGGGCCGCACGAATGCTGCGCTCGGAGAGGGACACGGACCCCGATCTAAAACGGGCATGAGCCATTTACTGGGAGGATAGATACAGGGTGGAATGGGTCCCGGCGCGGCTCTTTAGTCGGACTCCTCCGTCCTGTGTTTCTTCTTCTTCTCTCCTTTGGAGGGCGTCTGCAAGACATGTCGGGCACGCAATCAGACGAGCCTTTGAAACCTGGCAGTGCTTAACTACGGTGCCTGAAATGCATGTCCATCGTTTGCGGCCCGTTTGAATTCTGCCCGACGGGGTCGCTGCGGCGGCCGCCCGTCCTGCGGCCCGGGAAGTCGGACACGCAGCCGGCAACGCCGCCGCCTACCCTTTTTGCCGGAACTTCTACGACCAACCGCCAGGATGGCGACATCCGTCGGCGCGATTGCAGCCGCTCGAAGACCCCTTCCGAAGCCAGAGCGGCATAGGACGTTAAACGCACCAGTTGGAGACTCATTTCAGGCACTGGTAGCACGAGAGGGGCTGTGCAACCGTTTTGGAATTAATGGGCGAGAATTTGCATTCGTCCCCATAGAATGAAAAGTAGAAAACCGTTTCTTTTTGCATGCGCCAGTTTTTGTAAGGAACAAAACGTAAAACAAATCAAAGGCAGGGTCACAACGCCCTTCGAGTGAGGTGTGCAGTGACGTCACTGGGCGTACTGGGTTGGTTCTGTCTTCGAAGCTTCCAGCACTCCCTCTCCAATTGTCCACTTTTAGAATATGTAGAATGCAGCTGTCAAGGTTTGGTTAGAACCTATGTTTTTTTTATGTCTGATGAAAAATGTGGGAAACTTTTGTTAGTCTCTTTAAAACTGGTGTCACTGCAATTTGCAAATCTTCTCTAATAAAATAGCTCTCGCACACATTATTTCTTTTGCAGATTGAACTCAGTGGTCTAAAGGAGAGAATGAGCTTATTTTACTAGGCTCTCAAGTGTATGCCTACGTGTGCAAGAGCATGGTTTTTTTCTGCATATGCTAATTGTCAATTTAATCAATGGATAGTAGCTAAACAATAAGTTTCACAAATAAGTTCTGCACTATCTAGTAGACAGGACTTAATGAAGGTTGTACTGAAACGGCTATACCATATCATGATTTTGGTCATGTAGTTAGAAGGCAACATGCTCCAAGAGCTTGCACGATGTCCTGATGAGTGCTATGAACTTTTCCCAGAGATGTCCTATTTAGCTAGGGCAGTTGGCACTCGACGCACAGCCAGAGATGACACCCTCTCCTTCTGCGGGATCAGTTCCCAGACCTGCTGCTTTCTGCCAGGCACAAACCGACTTGGCAGGCTCGAGGCACAACCGGGGGTCCGATTTTGGTCAAGGCGAAAGCGTTCTTGGCTGCTCTTTACAGCTTTCAAACAAAACATTTTTGACACGTTTGCGAGCCCGTCATTGGGCAATATTTTGGTGAGAATGTCTCGCCAAGATACAAACAGCGAGAGAGGTGCCTCTGATCTGCTTGTCCTTGGTACTCCTTCATCCACCGGTTGATGTCTGCTTGTGTACAGCAGCAGAACAACTTGTGAGGAAGCACGGGCTGTCAATGGCTTCCAACGTCAAATAGCAGACAATCACAATTTCAGCTTGCTTCCGATCTCGCACTTGGATCGTAGCAGACGCTTAAACTTTTCCTTTCCGGTCTGTTAGCACTCAACGTAGGGTGCTTTCCCATTTTATTTTTGTTTGCGAATGACGCTCTGTAGCAGACAAACCTCGTTCTTTGCTCGCGTTAGCAGATGAACCGTCTATGAAAATCAAATTAGATCTCACTGTTGCTATCGTGGCGACCGAAATCGGAGCCCTGGTGAGGAGACGAACTGTACTCACTTCCTGCTCCGAGTCCTGGGAGTCTTTCTTCTTCTTTCTTCTTCTTCTTCTCCTTGGCCACGGAGGCCCCTTCCTCCTCGCTGGCCTCGACAGCCGGTGCGTCGGCGGCTGTGCTGTGCTTCCTCTGCGGGGTTGCACAAGGAGTCACCGGTCAGTCACGCTGGCCTTCAGCCACGCCGCAAGAGCGGCCACCAATATTTTTTTTAACCCTTGTAGGATTAAAATTATTGTCAACAGTCTGTCCCCTTTATTGAACATCTTGGGAAGGGACAGTGGCAAAAGAACTTGGACAAGGTTAAAGAAAGACACTTTTGACAGGACAGCGCTGAACTAACAACTGGCTTTTTAATACACAAAAAAGGAAGAAAGAAAACAAGAAGCATATTAATCAGACAAAATAGACAGCATCACACGCACCAACCAAGCAGCATATTTTTTGTCAAGATTGGCCATATCAGTGGCTACGTAATGCCTTTCAGTAGTTGATCGAAGGTACCCGAATTCTTTTTCAGATAAAGCCACTGAGGCATCTCCAGCCAAGTTCTGAGATAAAAGAAGCCGAGTATATATGATTTCCTTGTCAATCTGTCTGTATGTCCTGTCGTGTGTGTTTCTTTACCCTTGTCCAAATTTTTTTGCAAGACATTCACTTCAAACCAACTAGCCCAATAAGTCTGATTATTACAGTCCCTTATTCCTTCTGTCCTACTACGTCCTTCATTGGGACACGAAAAATGCGGGCCATACGGGTGTGCCACTTCATGGTGGTTAGCAAAGGGCTCCCTTCGAGACCGATAGGAATTGCGCTCTGAGCCCTTTAACCAAGAACAGCCCTGTGCACATACCTTCTTTGTGCTGGCTCCGGGATATTCCCTGGGAGAGAGAGAACTCCATAAATGCACGTCCTTCAAGAAGCCTCTCCATACCCACAATGGGTGGGCAAATCATCCTCAAGAAAATAATGAGATAAAACAGTGCAAAAAGGTACAAAAGGAAGACGACAAACCGGACAGGACAGCGCTCTGTCCTGTCCGGTGTGTCGTTTCCTCTTGCACCTTTTTGCGCTGTTTTAACTTCATTATGTTTAACAACTACCAACTAGCCCAGCTCTCAACCTTATTACATCCTCTAGAAGTGTCTACACCGCTGTGATGCAAGTCATTGTTTTCACATGAAACATGCTTTGTCTCGTCAGGGGAGGGGGGGGTCTAGAAAATTTGGGAAGCCGAAAAATGAAGCCGCCAATTACCTCGATGCTGATTTGCTGAGCCAGGTGATGACGTCACACCCCTTATTTCAGACACATTTTGAGCGGAGTGAAAGAGGCTATCGCAGTAAGTAAAAGCTATCGCGCCAGGTGGGAATCTCACCCGGACCATTTAGATGATTAAGCGAGTGTCTTTCCAGCCTGTCATGACACATCACCGTGAGTTGAGGTGCCATTTGGCGGGAAAGCCTCGTGGGGCATCTACCCTGCATCCGGCAGATAGCAATTTGACACCTTGTCACACATCTTTAAATCCCGGGTTAAGAACGCCGGCATCTCCATTCCAGGAATTGCTATTGAGTGTTAAGCCAGTCGCTAAACTAACCAATGAAGAGTGCCGAGAGTGTAGACGCCACACATTTCACGTGCGACACAATTGCCCAGCAATTTGCTATGCATTTTTAGTCTGCCCAATGACTCGATGATGGGTGTCGCTTGCGACGCCACCATCGGTGAGCTTTCGTTTATGAGAAGTTTCCCTCACGCCTACACTGCGTCTCATCCCGCGGTGGAATGCCCAGAAGGCTACGAGCCATCCAAATGAATCTGGTGGCGCGATATGCTGCGTGCAGGATTGGTCCAGCATGTTTCTCGCGTCTAGTATAATGCAGTCAGAACTCGAACCGTAGAATAGTAATAAAAAGAAAATACTACTCGAACCAAAGTCCAAAAAGGTAACCCAACGTTTCAAAACCTGCTTGGCTTCTTCTTCAGTTTTTATTTTCTTGTAGTCTTGTAGGGCTTTGGTTGGAGTATTTTCTTTTCATTACCATTTGTTTGTAATTTTTTTCTTAATTTATTTGTAAATACTGTGCACCCTTTAGGGCCCTTTACAGGAGTGGAACAACAAATTCCATACATGTCATATTGTGCAATATGATATACATACATTTCTTAACACCTTGTACATTTCATATCAATATGCAAAACCATGCTGGTTCACACCAGGCTACACAAGCAAATAATGTACCTAATACAAAACAAGAACACTTTTTTACACACTCATAAAAAGAAATGAGAATCTAAAATAATTCAAGTAAACATTTCTCGAATAAGGCTAATGAATAACAATTTATAACACTTTCGGGAAGCTTGTCCCAACTTTCAAGTGTACTAACAAAAAATGAAAACTTATATGTGTCGTTATTAATTCGTAGAACTTGCATCTAGTCATACATGGTTGTTAAAAATTAATTTGCGGAACTTACTCGTCTAGTAATACATGGTTGTAAAAAATGACATGTGTCCACATTTAGTAAGCCTTTCGAAAACATATAAAGGAGCTTTAGCCTTGATATCTCTCGGCAAGTGTGCGGAGGTTGGAGACTGAGCTGTTCGAGCATGCTAGTAATGGAGTCTATTCGGTGTTACCTCGAAAGGATGAAGCAAGCAGCTTGTTTTTGTATTTTTTCTAATTTTTCTGATCCGAATCTGTCGGTACTGACCCACACTGTGCAGGCATATTCCAGGGTGGGCCGTATAAGTGTTGTGTAGCCAGTCAATTTCACCTGACTCGTGGTATGGCCTGGGTTTCGCTTTAAAAATACTAACGTTTTCCAGGCCGTACTACACAAATTAATAAGGTGGCGATTCCATGCAAGGTCTGCTGATATTGTAACTCCTAAATACTTAGTGATCAAGTAGAGCTATGGGATCGTGTCCAACTCTATATGTGTAGGGAGGATGTTCACTTTTTTGCTAGTGATTCTGGCAAATACAGTTCTACTGTTTTTTGTTTTTTTTTCATACCCCATAACCCAACAAGACAGATTCCTGTCCAAGATGTTTACGTTCCAGAACCCTAGAATATGACGGAAAAATAACATCGCACGCTTTACTCTTTCCGCGGACGTTTGATCCCAAAGACATTTAGGCCTCTGTCCATTAGCGCCGAGCCTGCCTCTCCGCACACACTTTCCAGAAATTGCCTCGACCCCAAGCAGCGCACGAGATGGACGCTAAGCACAGCCCGTACGTCCCAGACGAGCAGGCACAGTGCCAGACGTCCGTCGACAGGGTCACTCACCCCGCCCCTTCCTCGTAGCCCTCGGGGGTGTTGTCGTTGGGGCGCCCGTGCTTGTCCAGCTTGCCCTCCTTGATCATCTGCTTCTTGCGGATGGCCTGCGCAGTGGGGCAGCCCCCGGGGGTCAGCGGGGAATCCCGGAGAGGGGCCGACGGGTTGCAACGCAATCCTTCCACACGCGACTCGAGAACACTCGGAGAGTCGCCACTTCGCAAGCATTGGCCCGCCGTTTCACGGTAAAGCGGTCGTCAAACAAATGCGCACTTTGCATGCATCGTAGGGTTCACGCTTTAAAACTGACCCAGAGGAACGACCTCATTGTCCGTGCGGTTCCAGTCCCACGGAACTCGCAAGAAGCAAAGTGGCTCGTGTCGGGAGAACTCGCATCCCGAGCGGTTCGGTTCCGCGAGTGGCCGGGCAGCCAAGGCAGGCAAAGAACTCACATTTGGTCCGAGGCCCCACTTGCGGGGGTAGGTGTCCCGCTCCATCACCACCCGCTTGATCTTGGCCACGATGCCGTGGTCGCAGGTCGTGATGGTCGACGTCGTCATCAGGGCAATGCCTACGCACAAGCCCACGGGCAACTCAGGGGCCGCCCGACGAGGGCAGCGGTTTCGCACCCCCAGCAGGGTTCACGGGGCGTCACACACACTCCCTCTGCCCCGCTCGAGGCAAGGGGTCGTGCGACTGCACGCCCTCCAGGGCACCCTCGGCAAGATACAGGTATGGTGCCTGGAACGCTTCCCGACCGGTGCATTTGCCGCATCCTAAAAGGTGCCGTATTTTCCGAGCTATAGTCCGCAAGGGCAAATTTGGGGTCAAAAGTAAAAGTTTATGCTTAGATAGTCCGCACACGGTGCATAGTCTGCATTTGGTGCTTAGACGACACGAAAATCTTCTCATACACGGCACACCTTGACAAATGTCTGCCTTTTTAGCTCACAAAGAAGCTCGTATTATACATAAATAATCATTAACATACTCTTTTATTCCCAAGATCCGTCACATCTGGTCATAATGAACGATCTTGAAAAACAAAATCTCCAGTATAGTCCGCACGCATAGATAGTCCGCACAGCCTAAAAGTTCAACTTTTAAACATGTATAGACTGAGGACTATAGCTCGAAAAATATGGTAGTCCCTCCATTTCTGCACGACGGTGCCGTAGCTGGCCACGATCTTGGCAGTGTCACGGCAGCGGTGGTGGATGAAGCAGACGCCCGTTCTGCTGCAGGTCGCCCTCCAGCTCGACAATCCACGGAAGCCACGGCAGCCAGGCGACGTTGCAACACTTGAGTTCGCTCATACTTTTCGCTAGCATTTTTACAACCGACCGCCAGCATCGAGACATCCGCATGACACGACAGCTTTTGCGAGATCAATCGTTGCCATTTCGGGACCACTCTCGATGGCGGAACAGGACGTCAAACACACCAGTCGGAGAGTGCATTCCAGGCACTATACTACAGCTGCCATTGCTTCCTACACGTGCAGTTACTTCCAAACACGAGAGCGAAACGTGCGAGGAGGAACGGGATCCTACCGAGACAGATGGCCTCGCCCTTGGTGGTGATGATGACGATCTCGTCGTTGAGATCGATGTTGTCCTCGTAGCGGAGGACGCCAGGCAGCATCACTTTGGCACCGTAGCAGACGGCATTTACCTGCGCAGCAGATGTGCACAACACCCTCGCAATCCAATCTTCTGTCGCGTTTGAATTTGATAATGGTGGAATGCCAGCTCCTGTGACGAGACATTATCGTGTCATATGGCTCCCTCCATGCCACGGCACTTACGTTAAAAGTAGCAGCTGACGCGGCAGAGCATCTGAGTTACCTCAATGGGCTCGGAAGTTTTGCTCACGATTATATAGTGGCCCTCTTTGGTTGCCATCATAGGTGGGTTTCCGATTTTAAGAACAACCAAGCTCCATTAGTCTGGACAGACCTTATGAATGTGATTTCGCCGGATGTTTTCCAGTCTTAAATGAGCCCGTCAGCATTGCGTGGAAACCAGTTGTGATCTCATCGACTCGACCAAAAAAATAACACCAGCTTTTCTTTTTTTTAAGAGTAAGATTACAGACAAGTTGGTGAATGGTACTCCTGCTTCAATCCAAGACTGGAAAAAAAATTTTAAATTTACAAACACGCATTGTGGATCAGCATGCATGTGTTTGTCCTTTCTTCTATTATTTTTCCTAATCTTGGGTTGAAGCATAAACATTTTTTCTTTTGTTGCCTCAGATGGCAAAGGATGATTTTGTACGCCACGGCAGCAAGAGGGTCCACTCACGGCGCTGTCCTTCATGACGATGCGCTTGTGCGACACGAGCAGACGCTCGAGGGGATTGATGACTCGGCGCAGGTACGTCTCGTCCTTGTGGTTCTCGTACAGCCACTGGGCGTCCAGCACGTCGTGGAGAGTCGCCATGCCCGTCTGCAAAGCACGCTCCCTCAAGGTACCGGCCACCGTGGCCGGGCGGGCAGGCCCTCGACCTGTCCTATCCAGCTTCCCAGACTAAGGAATCTAGGATTTCGAACGGCACGCCTATGTTCCTAGTCACTCAGAAATGGCAATATCCTGCTCTCAGCAGGGCTGGTTTAGATGCCTGACTATTCTCTTGTCAAGTAGATCCTCCCACACTCCTTGGGGCCAGCCCCTCCATTGCCTTCCTAAGTTGCCCGGCACTTGTTGCAAAGCACATAATACGACACAGACGAATCTGAGAAAGTATAAAAACGGCCATTTTAATGCATTCGGTCGTGGCTTCTCTATTCAAAACCTTGCATTTGACTCTCAGCATTCAGTTTCCAAAATTCACGAGGATCTGCAGAGATCCCGAGTAATGGCCGCACCTAGGCTGTCCCTTAGTGGTAGCCTTCGACCGTCGTTCCGAAACACGCTCTCCCCGTCTGGGCCTCATAGTTTCTTGACAATGCCAGGGTTCGTACAGAACTTTTAGAGTGCGAGCTCTTAAGACGCCTGTTTCCGGCTTTTAAGCAGCGTCGCCATCGGCGCATGGCTGCGTTGCATTATGGAACGTTTCCCATAATAGACGTGACATGTTGCGTCACAAGGGTCACGAGATGACGTCATGAAGGTCGCATTGCAAAGGTCACAAGAAGGTAACGACCTTCACGGGTGATGTTACGAGGGTTGCTTAGCGGTCACGAGGGAGGAAAGAGGAGGAAGGAGGGGAGAGGGAGGGGAAGGAGAGGAGGAGCATATCTCTGATCACCATCCCCTCCTTCCTCCTCAAGAGCTGCGTCTCTAATCAGGCATTACAGGGAATTGTAAACGTCTTCCATTTTTTTTATATTTTGTACAATTCAAGAACTTTTAAGGATTTCAAGGGCATCAGAAGACGAAATTCAATGCAACACAAAGCAAAAGTGGGGATGACATGGAACGTCTTAGATTATAGATTGAAGTGCCTTTAAAAAGGTGCGCATGTTACATGATGCAATAATGATGATTTACGCGATTGTTGGCAGCTTTGCAACGAAAACTGTTTTTCATGCATGGAACAGGCTACATGTAGGAGAAAAAAACAATGCATTTTTTGGTGGTTAAGTCTGACAGCAATGCATCCAGCGGCAAAAATAGGTCACCACGCCGGCTGCCAGGCAACAGCGTGAGCGCTTTTTTCCGCAATATTGTTGCTAACTCACTTACATGCATTGCACGTCAGCTCAAATCAGTTGAGAGAGCCGAAGTGTACCCCCTTTCATGTAATTTAACATTTGAAAAAAATGCCCTGCTTTTTTTTTATATTTGACTGTTGTGCACTCCGGAGCCAGAGTTTCTGCGTAAGCCTCCCGTGAGTAAACTTCTCAAACCACCGCAAAATCCACAAAAAAAAAAAAAAAATTTGAAATTTTGAGGGAATACAAGGAGCGATTGTAAATTTCAAGGAGATTTAAAAGCCCTTGAAAGGCTTTTATTGAAATACCAGGTATTCGAGGATTTCAAGGAGCTGCATGAACCGCTGCAATACATGGTAGTGCTCAACGACATGGACAAAAGGAGAACTGGACGCCACTTTTCCTTTTGTCCTCGTCTCGAAACACTAACGTGTATTCCTAAATTCAGCACCAACTCGCCCAACCATCGGCACCGCTCATTATCTCGTAGAGCCTCGCCTTCCCCGACTGTCCCGCGTTGCGCGGGACAGTCGAGATGCAGACGAGACAGGCACACGGCCCCGTAAGTCCTCCGGCACGCAAGCGTGACCTGCGCTCAAAAATGATAAATAAAGAATAGTCGCAGAAGAAGAAAAAAGCTGCACCGACCAAACGCCTGGAATGCGTCTTGGACGCTTAGCATCTTTACCGCCCCTGCATTGGAAGTGGCCCTCAAGTGGCAACAGAGTATGTTATGCGAGCCGGCAGCACAATCGGTTGCCTGTCACGGCGGTTGGTCCTACAGTCGAATCTCATTAATTCAAACCCTCTTAACTCAAACTAGTGGATCATTCAAACTAACATGCAGGTCCAATCCTATGCCTTAGGAGGAAACTCGCAGGTAATTCAAACTTTGCTTTATTCAAACACATTATCAGTTCCCCTCGAGCTCGAATTAACAAGATTTGACTGTACAAGTGGCGGTGAAGGAGGTCGCCGCAGCCTCCCAACTCGCTTTAGCGTCTGTCAACAACTGGTCAGCCACACGGCAACCGAGAGCAGAACGGACGTCTGCCGCCAACAGTGCCAATGCTGAGACAGTGGCAGGCGCCTAACCGTGCCAGCCGTAGTGTTGTCGTGCGGAAACAGACGCGCACGCAAACAAAAACGCAACGAGTGCACCGGTAGGAGACGCGTTCCAGGCGCCTTCCCGCACACACTCACCTTCTCGTCCTGGATGCCTGAGCGCACCCTGCGCAGCTCCTGCATCACTCCTCCCGTGCCCAGTATCAGGCCCAGGTGGACACACAGCGTGCGCACATATGTGCCCGCCTCGCAGCTCACCCACAGCACTCCTGCACATGGCCCTCGCGTCAAGCATTCCTTTCTAACCCGCAGGAAAAGGAAACTGCTCTAGATTGCACCAACGCGTTGCCAGTGATTCTTTCCACCCTGGCATCCCCTCTACATTTTTACGGAAGGAAGCAGCAGTGTGTGTTCCTTTTCTCATTCGCACAATAAATCTACGCTGAGAAACACTTTTATCGTGAAGCAGCAAGTGCCAGTTTTTCAGTATTTTTCTTAGAATCAATAGACTGTCATCAAAACTACCCGCATCGTGCTGCCCTAACCCGAGAGGTAAAATCCGCTCATGCGAAAGCCAACAATGTCACATTTAGCAATAGTATCGCACGGTGTACGACGACAGCTGCAACTGCGTCGAGGTAGACGCGTAGCCGTCCTGCCAAGATCTCCGCTCAAATGCAGAGAGCACATTAAGGGCTGTATCTCGTGCACGCCCATCATCCACTTTGGCAGCAAAGCAACGGTGAACTCCGACCCAGCAATGCAAGTGCTCTGCGCCAGGAGTCTCCTCATCTAAAAGATGACTTTCTCCTGCTAAACAGATTCTCCGAAATGTATGGGTAGGAACTAGGTCCCCTACCTTCGAAAAAGCAAGAGTAGCAAGCGAGCTATACAGGCTGTACATATGCGAGGGTTGGTTACCTGCCCCAAGACCGAAGGCAAATTCTCAAGGGCATAGAAACAGCTCCCTTCTGGCTAAAGCCTCCACCGATTCCCGCAGTGCAAGTGAAAACGACCTCACGTTTCTCGCTACCTCTCGACCCGAAATTTTCACTTCCAAGGAAAGGAGCCTTCAAGGCGGCTGTGTTCCGAGTTAGGTATGGCAGTTCACTTGGGGCTGCAAGTTACATCATTTCCCACGAGGAACTCTTAACGTCAAAACGGGTCTAACGTGCAGAGCTGAAAGTTGCCTCAGTGCCCTACCGGGCATTTCCCTCACCCATGTTGTTGGTCTTGTTGAACTCGAGCAGCTTGCTCTCGTAGATAGTGCGGATGCGCAGCTGGCGCTTGACGGCCGAGATGAGGGGTGGCCGCTGGAACAGGGCCCCTTCAACTTCTCGCATGCCTGCAAGGGAAGTCCTGACTACAGAGATGCCCTCCCCCTCGCAGCTTGTCGGCTGAGCGCTCCAGGGGTGTTCTTAGTTAACCCCTTAAAGGGATGCTGAACCGAAATTTTGATTTCAGAAAGCAACGCGGAAGCGCTAGGCGGTGCAATACAAACCCGAAAGCATCACTGATAAGCAATATCTCCAACGGATGATCATATTTTTGTGAAAGAAGAGCGCGAATGAACAATGCCAAAAAACCAGTGACGCGATTCTCGTTTCCTCCTCTTCTCACTTTGACTTTGTGAGGAAGCGAAGAGGGAAGGAAATAAGGCCGTTTCCCCACCCCAAAAATTCTGCAAGAATCGCGACGTCGCGATTCGCTCTCAATCGCATCCTTATTTTACAAAAATATGGCCATCCATTCGAGATATCTCTTTATGAGTGGGGTTTTGGGGTTTGTGGTGCCCCAATGAACACTCCTGGCTACCTTATTTTGTGAAATACAAATTTCGGTTCAGCATCCCTTTAACTGTTTTAGACGTGCATCATCTTTTACCTTTGAATGCACCTTGAAACGAAGGTTACAGGGGCTGCCGTCCATCGAACGCAATACCAAACATGCTTAGATTGATTTCCGTCCTCTGCGTGGCAACATTACTGAATTGTTATGGTCTGGACTAATGGCTGTCTAACGACGAAGAGAGGGAACCCCTGAGGATACAGGAGATTGTAATAGACCATGTAGGAAAACACAAATATCTGGGAGTCTGGCTCAATGAGGGAAGGAAATATCTAGAGGAACATGAGGAGAATATAATTAGAAAAGGGAAAAGAAATTCATCTATTATGAAGCTCAAGGCACTATGGAACTATAATAGATATGAAGTGGACAGGGGCATATGGAAAGGAGTGATGGTACCAGGACCGTCTTTTGGCAATGGGGTACTGTGCATGAAATCGGAGGTTCAATCAGGATTAGTAATTCGACGAAGCGTAGGCAGATTGGCACTGGGAGCACATGGAAAGACACCAAACGAGGGAGTACAGGGAGACATGGGCTGGTCGTCTTTTGAGAGCAGGGAGGCAATTAGCTAAGTTGAAATTTGAACAAAGGTTGACCGAAATGGATGATATGCGGTGGGCACGGAAGGTATTCAAGTATTTATACATGAAAAGTTTAAACACAAAATGGACAAACCAAACCTGAAAGCTTACATTTAAATACCTACACACTAGTGATGGGGCTGAGCAGACTACTTCAGTGGAAAAGGGAGTGAAAGAGGCAGAAAGAAAAATGTGGGAGGTAAGAATGCAGGAAAAATCAGCTCTAACAATGTACAGGTCACAAAAACAGGACATAAGAAAGGAAAATGTGTTTGACAATTCACTGGGAAGTTCTTTACTGTTTGAGGCGAGAATGGGAGTTTTGAAGACGAGGACATACAGGGCTAAATTTCAGGAGACAGACACATTATGTGCCACCTGCCATGATGAGAGCGAGACACTAGAGCACTTGGTTTGAAGTGCGTGGCACACCAGTGCCATCCTAGAAGAGGTCGGCACATTTCTGCCAGGTCACAAGGCTTTTCTTCCAGAGTGGTGCAGACCCCTCGTGGAGGAGAAAAGAGTACTGCAAAGCTCCAAGCACCTCTATCTATTATCCTACAAAAGTGTCCCATGCAAGCTGCTGCCTCTGAAAATGGGCTCCAATGAGCATGCACTATACTCCTTTTCAGCATAACTTGGCAAAGAGTAAAAGTCCTTTGTGAGCCAAGAGCGACGAACCGAAGCTCGCGACAGCCCTTCACGGGAAGTGTGGGCTCCAACACCGTCCCGTGCCTCACTTGAAAGATTCGATCGACCTGTCGACCTTTCGCCGCTTGCCAAGTCTTGCCAAAACAAAGTGTACGAGAGACTGCCTCGTGTTCGTAACTCACCGAGAAGACTACAATGCAGCCCAATCTCTCCAGCTGGCCCCTATGGGACTGGCCGAATAAGTGCCGTAATTTTGCCACACTCCAGGAAAAGGAAACAGATCGGTCTCTTCAGCCATAGCCTCCTCTATACTCACAAAGCCTGGCAGTTTGGCGACAGAGCCATAAAGTGCCCGGTTGCAGATTTGGAGCGCGAGGCTCTGGTAGCACAGAGCATCAAGGAGCCATTTCTCAGGGAACCTGGATGACAGCGCACAGCTTTTGCAGCGGCGAGGGCCCGAAACACACTTGTTCGCTCGGGAGAAATGTGTTTCGCGCTCCGCCGCAGCGGGGCGCCAGTCATGTGGCTTTCTTCTCATCCATTGTCTGCCGCTCCACCTTTTCCATTTCGGCGGCCACGTCTCGTGGCGATCTGCCAGGCTTTTTGAGTATTTAGGAGGCTATGCTTCAGCGCGTGAAGAGACAAAGAAAAAGATTCTATGCTCGGAAAGGTTGTACGTTGCATGCCGAGACTTGGAAACAAGGAGGTGGCCTCCGCAGCAGGGGATCTCTTCCCCCCAAAGAGAGCAAGGGCGAAAGGGCTACCTGGAGCACCTCCCGCTCCGACTTGGGGTCCCTCGTGCAGCTTGAAGATGGCCACGTATTCCTTGCCCGCGCTCTGCTGGGACTTGACCAGCCGGGTGGACCGCTCAATGCACACAATGAGGCAGCCGGACACCTTGGGGTCCAGGGTGCCACTGTGACCAGTCTTCTCCACCTGGGTGCAGGGGTCGCCCTTTGAGGTCCGCGCCAGTGCCCCCCGTGCGCCTCAAAACCCATGGCGCACCCTTTCCAGAGCGCCGTTGGGAGGGGCGAGGCATTGGGTCACACACTTATACCGTTCAAGCACACCGTGTCCAATCATTTTGCGAGTGCAAGTCCTTCTAACCCCCAAGGAACTCGGAACAGCTGTTTCAACGGCGAAGCCAAAATGTTGGTCGGCAGGGCATGGCAAGTGCTCCAGCGGTGCTCAGGAAAATCACAGGAAGGAAATGGTAAAAGCAGAGAACTTTGCACCAATAGCAAACATTCAAAAAAAAAATATTAATATATTTCAGCCTAGTGCTTGAATAAGGACATTTGAAACATAGTAGTATCTTTTTTGTTCTTACTACTAGAAAAATGCAGAAACTCGAGCAGATATATGTGCAGTTTGCAGAGATGCAGCATGAAAAGCACTAGGGTTGGGCAATTGATCGATTAACCTTCCGATCAATCGATTAAGGCTTTAATCGTGATCAAAATGTTTAACCGGTTAATCGGTTTTTTAATCGGTACTCACAAAGAAGTCAACTGGATGCACGCATGGCCCCATCCTGGACGACCTGCCCAAACTAGGGGTGACTCATGCCCCGCCCTCTTAAGGAAAATGCTGCGTGGCGTGTATGCGGTCGTTCTGTCCCGAGCGGTTTTCCGTTCCAGCCACGTGCTATGAGCAAGGTTCAATCCTCGCGCTCGCGAAGCGTCAGGTGTTCGAGGATATACATTACAGTTCTGCCGAGGCCAGACGAACAAGCCGGGCCCGCAATCGATCCCCGCGTGACTGCGAAACTTCACGTGTTGAGGATCTATTACACATCCTACAGGCAAGACAAACAAGCAGAAAAACAAGCTGGAAAGCTAACAACGCCATGGTTACTTGTTCCAGTATTCGGTCCTTAAAAATGGATGAGTTCACGAGTAAGAAAGGCCATCTCGCTGAAAAGTTTGGGTTTAAAGTAAACTCCAGTGGTGAAGTTTTTAACTCGAAGGAAGTCCACTGCATCATCTGCAAAGAGCTGTTTTCGTACAGTGGAAGCGTAAGTTCGCTTTAGTATCACCTATGAGCGAAGCACCCATGTACGCCTCTGCAGCAAGGACCATCCGCCAAAATGCAGACAACAATCAACGCCTTCTCATCGAGGCCCCTTTCTCTGAAAAAGAAGAAAGCATCGCCCAAGCCCTGACGTCTTGTCTTCCTGTCGCAGAATGTCGACAAACTTCTTTGTCTTCGGAGATGGAGCAAAAATATGTGAGTCTTTGAATCGTTGAACTATATGTATCCTCAATCCTAAATGTCCTTTGCTCCGTGTAACAGAGAGTAAAATAAGTTTTCAAAGGCAAGACGAGTTGTTGCAATCTTTTTAATATATTACTTATAAAAATCAATGCAACCAATTAATCGATTAATTAATTGATTAAAGGGTGACGATTAGTCGGGTTAAAATTTTTAATCAACGCCCAGCCCTAAAAAGTACGAGCCCATACAGCTATTGGCGTCTCCAGCTCGTTGCTCGCCCTCTCGAGGCAGGAACGGAAAGTGCTCTAGTGAGGGTCCCCCAGTTGTTCTACTCAGCGGGTACGACATAACTGCTTGCGATCATGGCTCGCAAACAGTCATTTCTGAATGCAAACAACACTCTTTACTCTCCCAATGTAGCACCACAGACGACATGTGATTGTACCTTCCTAGAGAGTTTTAGTATTGCGCATCGAAGCAAACGCAAGTGCTATGCATTTGCATTAGAGTTGCATGCTCCACACTGCGCATGTGCGTCGTTGCCATGCTCCAATCCAAGACCACAATTTTGGGCTCTGCGCACGTGCAGTATAGAACACGCTACGCTAATGCAAACACACAGTGCTTGCGTTCGCTAGTATACGCAATACTAAAACTCACTACTGTTTCACCAGTTTCTAACGCCACCGAAACGTGCTGCAGTGAGCAGACGTGCAAGCGGGTAGGCGTTCCTTCGAATTGGAAAGGCTGAAATTTGCAAAACAGCGGCACGCAAAAATGAAAGAAAATAAATGTTCTGGGTCGTTTTGTAATTAAAAAAACAACGGAATCTGTTTTTTCGTATTTTGGGGCATTTGGTATGGAAGTTTTGTTGATTGTTAAAAGTTGCGACTTTGGTATATCACCACATGCTTTACCCATAAATAATGTCATTTTATGTGGATTTCTAGACTAATCATGTTTAGACTATTTTTATTTTATAACTCGTTAATTAAGAATGCTGCAATTGCCACTAGTGATGACAATTTGCCAACATTGAATTCCCATAGTTGTTCGTGCATTTGAAATTAGGTCATAAGCAACCAATTATATTAGAGTTGGAAACACTATTTATGAAAATATCCTAATTGCATTATACAAATTGTCGTAACGCATGCCCCAGATGCACACCACAATAAAAAAAAATTATGCCATTTAACCATTATAGTATATTTACAGAAAGAGTCTCATCTTGTTTTCATTTTTAGCATATAAACAACTCTGACATCGTTATCAAGGTAGACATAAACACTGGATGTAATATTAAGTCCTATGCGCCATGCACTGCCTCAAAAAACACACACACTTCTGTTGTCCGACTCAAATCTCTGCTTTTTTTTGGTTTTTGCAGTAAGAACAGCGTTTAATTTACGTTTTGCGAACAAATTGTTAAACTCATCACCTGTGATGTTATTTTGTAAAATTTGGATTGGTTCCATTATTCTTGTGCTAGGAATAATGCTAAAGCAATTAATAATCTAAATGCCCCAAAACCCATTAAAGGACCTGCAGGTCATTATTTCACATGGCAATTATCTGATTGAGAAAAGGCAGCAAGAACACAAAAATATCAGTACTGATTTTTTCAAGGAATACTGTATTCTGTTACCTCTGAGGTGTATGAAGGACCCTGTCTTTAAAGGGACACTGAACTCTCCAAAATATTCTAAAGTTCCTGGACTGGACGTGTGTGCCACAAAATGAACTTTCCACAAACAATTTCTGTAGCTCACTAATGACGCTGTGAGGCACATCGTGTTGGAGAGAAACCGATTTTACACATATTATTGAGAAATTATAATCCAACATAAATGTTAGTTTCGGTTTCGTTCCTGAATTAAAACGGGCCTCCCGGCATAAATATTGCGCTAACCACTGTTTTTGTTTTCAGGATAAAGAAGTGACCTGCACGTATAACGCCCTAGCTTCCTCGTATAAAGCGGGAAAATTACACGGGTGCACTTGAGACTGCTTACATGTAGGAAGGCGAAAGCCAGCTAAGGATGACGTCTAGGACGACCTTTAGGACACACGTCAAGAAAGACGCCTAGGACGACTTCTAGGACGACGTCAAGAACGATGCCTAGAGGGACAACGTCTAGGATGTTGAGAACGATGCCTAGAGGAGGACACATAAGGAGGTTGTGGCGTATTTGCATAGGCGGCCACGTTTGCCTGCGGAAGCTGCCGTAGATGTAAACGCTGCTGCCGATGTCGAGGCCGTAGATGTTGAAGCGATCGTCTCACAGTCCAGCGCACGAAGCACGCAACGAGCAGAGATGAAGTCCGAAGCGCACCTTTTGCACACAGCACTCTGGCGGCGACATCACACTGATGACGCTTGACGACATATTTCTATGGCCATCACAATGCCAAACTACGCCGCTTATTTTTCATGCACTGTGACAACGGAGGTCGTCTTAGAGGTCCAGGAGGACCATCTGAAATATGGTGTCTGTGACTACAAAGTCAGAGATTCCAAGTTGCCAAAGTTATGTCTGAAAACAGTAGTGTTTTAGAAGATCGTTACAATACCTCCGATAACGATACGACACGAGCGTAAAGGCGGCGGTGGAGTATCGGGTAGAAATTGTCTAGGAAGACGTCTACCCGATACTCTAGGACGACCGCAAGGACGACACCAAGGACAGTGTCATCTTTGAGCATATGACTGAGTGGCGCTTGCCGTGCAATCACGTTTTTATGGCCATTTATTCCGATTTTTCGCCCGATGGGACAAGCAAGGCTTTCACTTTAATAATCTGTGTCGCTCAATGATGCCAACACACTAGACAGGCCCAGCAACTGGTATACCGGCATGCATCTCCGACCCTCACTATAAACGCCATTTTGGAAAACAAGTGGTGGCACCTATAGACAGTTGGAGTCGCGAATTTCTCACTGACAGTGAGTAGAACATGGCTTGGGGAATGACAGAAATGCATTGTCTCCAGGAGCAATATGTCGTTCCAATATTCCAAGTACATTCTTTTTATTGGGGGTAAAGGGGGGGGGGGGGCGGGTTTCTCAGTTTTTCATGGCACATGTTACAAGCCACCACACATTTTCATGAAGCATCTTAACACCGAGCTTGTAGCAGAAAACATGTGCCGAGAAGGAATGTTGACAATGATCTGACCAGCTTGTGTTCGTCTCCAGAGGGGCGTTATTTCTGCATAAAACGTGTCGTCCCACGCCCACGCGCCACAGACGGTGGGCATGAGACGCTCCCACTAGCCCGCCTGTTCCTTGGCATGCCCCCGAAAAGAGCGGTACTGACCTTGAGGATGCGCTTGACCCAGGCGACGACCTCGTGGGAGGAAGGGTTGCACGGCTTGTCCAGGTTGATGAAGCCCGAGCGGATGTACTCCCGCAGCTCCCGCTTGAGCGGCGAGCTGCCGTGTGGCATGGGCACATAGTGGTTCGTCCGCACATTCAGCTTGTCAAAGTTCTGCCAGGGGTAGAGGAATGCAAGGGTCATCCACAACACCTTTACGGCCCCCGTGCGCGGCGGGAGAGCGCGGCAGCGGCGCCAGAGACCCCCTCAAAGCTCTCGGTGCTCGGCCGCCGTGCCAGCATTCAACGCCGGGAATACTCCGTCCGGCGAGGTCCTCGACATAGGCAGGTTTAACCGAGGGCCTCTCCATGCAGCTGGCCCTTCCCACATCCCACGCAATGACAAAAGGCGCACCCTTGCCAACCGCCGAGTGTTTGGGATCTCTCACGGCCAGAGAGCACGCCGGCACTGTCTATCAAGTGGCCACACTTCCCTATATTTCCCTTTTCAGCATCATTCTTTTTTGACTGGCTCCAAAATCTTTTGACAATGTTATAAACAACCATTTCTCGTAGAGAGTATGCACATTTGATCTGGCAAATACTGCAAAACTCTAGTAAAATATGATTCCAGGGCCACCTGGTAGACGGTGTGCCAGCATATTTACTCGTCGCAAGAGATTGCGAGGACTCTGTCCTAAGCAAACGCGAGCATGTGAACCAGTATTAAAGGCCGAACAACAAGCAGAAAGGAGGAAGCCTACTCTCCTCTATCCTCTCCTCGCCATTGCTCCCACAACAAAAAGAAGGAAAGATGCCCAACTTTTTACGTCGCCGTTTAGGATTAGACAGGGTTCGTCTAGTGGCCAGTGAGTAATTGCGCAAAGAAATGCAGAAGCCGCACCTTCTTTCTTCCCCACTTCCTGCTTCTTGATACTACCCTTTACTCTGACCCTGAAGGTACCGACAGTCCCGTGGATGCTGCGTGCTCGTCGGACCAGTCGTACGCCTATTTTTCCCCACATGGTTACGCCCTCGCCCATATCTGAGCATAGATGAAAGGAAGCGGTTTAATGGTCTGGCCAGCACGTAGCCCCCACCGTCCGCTTGGGGCTGAAGAAAGCCAAGCCGCTATTCTTCTCGCATGCTGGCATTTGCTTGCCCCGTTGGATTCCTCGCGTGGTTCCTTCATTTCAGCAACTGCCTAGAAAGCATTTGGCCGATGAGAGAACATTAACGACAGTTTTTTTCTGAGTGATAACTTTTTTTCTTTTCTGTTCGATGTTTGCTATATTAAATATTTCACAATTTTTGTTGTTTTAGTTTAGTTTTTTTTTATTAGGGAATGAAATATGGTTCTTTACCGGTTCAGCAACCGCACAAATACTAAAATTGACTAATTTTCGCAGAAAAACAAATTTTGACACATATCGCAATTTAAAAAATATTGAGAAAAATTTATCAATCAAATACATCACTAAGTCGTAACCAGTACATAGCAAACCACTTCCAATCGTAAAATGTTGTGCTCACTTAATATTTCCAAACTTCATACCTAGCAAAATTCACAAAATTATGTGACCGCAAAAATAAAGTCGTTTACAGTACAACAGACATTGAGGTCTAACGCGGGATGACGGCCTAAAAGAATATAACACACATATCGGAGGAAAAGACTGCAGCAGAGCATCGGCTTAGCGTTTCCGGCCAATGTTGGCACGACGACGTTCGACCCCCTTCTAAAAGAAGCAGACGCCGAAAATGAAGACTAAATGCCACAACTATGAAAACTCTGCTGTGCCTCTCCAAGACACCTCGGTATCCTCACACAACCCCTCAATAAGCAGAAAAACGGATTACAATGACATGCGAGTCGTCATAGTTTGTTGGCGACGTAACTGTGCTCTTGAACATACACTGTGCCGCCAAAGATTAGCTTGGTGCATATTAAAAAAAATAAGAATACACATTTAGCAGTTCAACACCATCTAATAGACAAAAAGATCTATGTTGACCCCTGAGCTGACAGTGCTGTGGGAGTTACGTGCTCGCCAAACCGATCAATCGCCTCCCTTTCATCACCTCACCCCCTCTATGCGCATGTGTACGGAGGGAAGCATAATCATGTGGCTAAAGTTGCAAAGGTGCCAGTCCTATGTCTAATGGCACGACAAGCACATAGCTTTCGCCATACTGTCAGCTTAGGAATGAAAGGAGTGTGGGCCTTCCCAAAAGAAACCCGTGAGCCCGTCGCAAAATAGCCCGAAGAGCAATCCACGAATCCGAGTCAAGCGACAGCAGCAGCCCCTTTCGGTGCTCATTTCCTGTCAGACGTAAAGTGAGAAGAAAATTGGAGAAAGAGACGAAGGAAAGAAGAGAAATTTTCTGCTGGCAAGAATTAATAGGGAGTTCTAGAATAGCGCACGCTAAAGCTTTGCGTACGCAAAGAATAGCGTCGTCGCCACTGCGCATGCGCCGAACGCTAACCACGTTTTGCGCTTTGCGTGCGCTATTTGCTCCTCCAAGAAGGATTGGTGATGAAAAGATAGAAGGTGGCTAAAGCCAAGACGAGCAGTTAAAAATGGTTGCTCCCAGGACCATGCCTGTGGCCGCTTTGGCGGCGTCGTGAGCACGACATCGGCGGCATCCTAACGACTCTGATTTTCAATACGGGACTTGATGCTTGCGACGCGCAACATTTTTCGGCGAAGGTACGGCATGCGAAGGTCGGTACGCGAGACCTCCCTTGCTGAGGCGATGCAAGCGGACACAACCAGTCGACCGCTCGCGTCAGATTCTCACGTTTAAACAAAACTAAAATGTTACTCTGGACCAAAATATCTCGTTTTTTCTCAAGTTACATTATTTCATGCGTGAAATAAAAATTGTGACTGTACCTTGGTGGCGTTGCAAGCGCAAGATGCTTGGGCTTTTGCTTCGCAGTGGAGATACGCTATTGTAAAACCTTTTTGCATAGCATGCGCTAATGCAAACGCTAAATTTGGCGCTAGTGTGCGCTAAACTTGCATACGTTATTCTAAAAACTCTCTAATTTTTGCGCATTCAGGCTTTAATGAAGGGACTTGCAAACAAACGTAAAAGCACAAATGAGCTGATGTAAACTGAGCTTCATTACAAAAAAAAATCCCCAAGACCGAGGCAAAAGACCAGCCAGCGCAAATGCAAAGTCCTAAAAGGACCACGCCGCGTTTCTCTCGCTTCAGTCTCGGGGTGCTTTGTAATCAGGAGGGACTTGCCTTGAGCAAAAGTGGCCACTGTGAGGTGTTGAGGCTGCCCGCCTTTTCCGACGGCTCAATCACAAGTACGCCCTCTGCCTGGATGTCCTGGAAGAGCACCCAGTCTGCAAGCTCTAAACGCTAATCAACACAAAGGGACGAGCGCACTGCGATCGTCCACATAGAATGTGATCACCATGCTAGCATCTTAGACACCTAAGAACACTGGGGGAACAATCATATTTAAGTAACACCCGAGATGATGGCAAGGAAAAGAGTAAGCAACTTTCAAATCAAAGGAAAGAGCTACCGTAGAATACCGTGCATCCGCCCATACCACACTAAGTGCCCATACCCAAATTTGTAAGATCTGAGAAAATATGCACAGTACATTGATATGTAAAATTGATGACCGGACAAGTGCCCATCCCCCTTTTTTTGCGATTATCTCTAAATTTTGAGTAGGCGCTTGCCCGGTATTTTCCGGTATGTGAGGAGGAGGTTTTGAGAAATTCTCCTCCCGTCTTTTTCTGAAACATGAATTCCTTATCCTTTCCTTGCCACAGTCCAAGTAGGACAATGCACGCCCAGCACTTACTCCAAATGGAGGAAGGTAGCACCGTTCAACAAATATTAATAGCAGCACATTGGCAGTGTCAATGCAGTGAGTATTGATGTTGGCCCACAATAGGGTGGAGCCTGCTCCGTGGCTTGTGGAACTCCTTCAATGAAGCGGCGGTGTGCTGAGGGGGCGGCAATTGACGCTGAGAGGGGAACGGTTGTTTCAGCCGCCAGCATGCTGCGAGCCGTCTGCGGTTTTGAACGGGTTGGTGCAAGCTCAAGCCGGAGATTGATTATATTCCCAGAGCAAAGTGATTTTCTGAAAATTTCAATGAGAAAATGGTGCCCGTTTTCGGTAACTGGCACTAAACAGGGTGTGCGCACCATTTCTGGCCGCACATGACAGGGGTAAAGAAATACTTCTGGTTCTCCTATGTTTTCCTTGCATTTGAGTGGGTGCGCAATGACTCTTGGTTCACTGGCGAGCAATTCTGTAAGAGCTACGCTCTAGAAATGCCCCAGTGTCATGCTTTTAAGTTGCCGATGCGTACCGGCACGAACAAAATGTCACGAGTTATTTCGATTATCTCCAGACGCCATCGACACTGCCGAGCCTGGGTGATCACAAGAGACGGCATTGGCAGACAATGCTAGCCTACTTCGATGTGCTGTTGACAGACGGCGCAATGCAACAAACGCGAGAATGCGGCGCCTCAACCGACTATTTTCGTACAACGATGAACCATAATGGCATGCAAGAATTCAATGAGCATGGTGATCTGAGAAAGAAACCTTGAATACAAAAGCAAGCAAGTCAAAACACTGGAAAATTGTGCATTACAGACTCGCAACGCGCTAAAAAAACCATGATAAAATACTTTCGAAAGATTGCCCGATAAAACCAATACCCGGCTGAGCAACCCCTGCGGGGAAGCTCGGCGTGAATCTTCGGCGCCTGGGGAGGTAGGTGCCTACCGCCGATGCCTTGCCATTCACCAAGTAGGTGATGTAGGTTTTAAGTACGTTCTCAGGTACATGAACCACAATAGTCAAATAGGTAGTTCTGAAGATGTGCCACGATACCTTCGGCAGATTTGTTGTTTCCTTGAGGAACAATTAAGTGCTCTTTCTTTCCACAAAAGGGAACAGGAAAGGATGACGATCCCGTGTAAGTAAATTTCAGGAGGCAGTTAGTCCTCGGCGGTGAGACTGTTAAAGTATGCGCTACTCACCGAGGGTTCTCAAAAACAAGCGAAAACAATAGCCAATCGAAAGTAACATACTCTCCCCGGACGTTTGGCCATTATTTGTCATTGTTTACCTCCGCACACTCTGCATAGATCTCCATGCATTCGAGAGCTCCTGTTGGCTGGCTGGTTCACATTGAAAATTTCAGAAAATCACAACTTTTGAATAACGGTTAGTGGTGAAACTTTGGCATCTGGTTCGGACCGTTACATATGGGGGGAGGGAGAATGAGCGTTCGGCGATGTATAGTTTATCTTTGCGGTAAAAAGAACCCTGTAAATGTTTTTCTTGACACCCTGTATAAGCAAGAGCAACAAACAAATATGTCGTGCCTGTTTTTTTTTTTCTTTTTTAAGCCGGTTGTTTACGTTTGACGTGCAAGGGCGCCGCGTACGTCTCGTGGCTCGGATAGAGCAGCCGGCCAAATCCACGCGAGGTCCTTGTGTTCTGCGCAGTGAGAAGATCCGATAGCGGCAGGCACGTCGGACTTACCCCTAGGGTTTTCCTCTTTTTCTTCTCTTTTTTCGAGGACGACAGAACTGGAAGAGAGAAAACGAGTTTGGAGCATCTGCGATGGCGGGGATAACGGCGAGCAGCTCCCTCCGTGCGGCAAGGCACCGCCGCGCGCTTCGGCACGCGCTTTTCGGCGGGGCCGACCTACCGACGCGGCAAAGGCGACACGGGAAATGTCACGCGGCCAAAGAGGCCAAAGAGGATTTCGGTGACGCGGGGGAAGCCATGTCCAAAGCGCGGCAAGCCGAATCAAGCAACACTCGCCTAAGCTGCGCAAGCGACGCTCGCGACAGATTCAGTACTGCACAGGGTTGAAGCAAGTGGTCACAGTGCTTATCAAAGTTGGGCGACATTTCTTTTAAGCTCGCATCTGCGAAAGGCGGGCCACGATCTGAGCGAGGCCCGTCACAGCGAAGCAAACAAACAGCGTCGCCAACGTGTTAAGAGGCCTGACGGCACTCTGAAACCGCAAGCTGAGTTTGAGATTTCTGGGGTCTACTTCGGTGCATTCGTGATAGAAATTGAATTGGCATTAACGCGGTTACCTTGTGTTTCTTCTATCTCCTGCATGGTAAACACGTGTTCAAAAAAACATTTGAGGCGAAAGCGTGATGGCGTTGACGATGCTTGAACCACGCTAGAAGCTGGGGAGTGACTTTGGTGGCGCTAGTGTAGTCGTCCGAAAACCGAATTTTTTTAAGAAAGAGTTACACATAAAGCACAGGAGATGAAAGACAGACGAAAGACCTGCTGTTCGTGTTCTGTCCTTTATGCGTAACGCTTTCGTAAAGAATTGTATCCAAAGGGTCACTTCCGGTCGCCATGACAGGAATCCGAGAACACTTCTGGTTCGGGTTTTGTTTGCAAACTTTGCTGTGGCAGATGCCGCCAGATCTCTGGCGAGCCTCGGCTGCCTCGGTCGTCCAGCGCGAACAGTCTCTGTCACGCGTGCGTCGATTTCACGCTCAACACTAGGATCGCTTAATTTCGAACTCAAAGATGCACATATTCGATATGAAAGATTTCAACCCTGTCTCTTCCACTTTTCGTTGTTTCAGAGTTTTTTTTCACATCCAGTTCTCAGGTGTTTTAACATAATGGTACACCAGCTTGCCTGCGCCCTCACCGTGCTTGTTTATGTTTACGCTTGAAACACTACGGATGCTACAAAGAATGCAACGAGGTTGAAAGAATGGCAGGTCGGCAGCGAACAAGGAGGCAACAAAGCGGTCAGCCAGCCAAAAGCCGTTGCCAAAAGCCAACCGCTGAGCCAACCGACACAGACGCCTCTCCGTCGCCTAGGCAACGAACGCTCCGGACGGGACCGACGAAACGGACCAAATCGTTTCCATCAATGGAAAAGCATGCGCCGGCGCAAGCCGGTGTGTCTTGCACGTGCTGAGTCACGCCAGCGACGCCGTTCTCTGGGTCCACTTCCAACGGGCGCTTTTTCTGAACGGTAAGCCGCTCCGGACGGTGCTGGACCGCGACCGTTGGTGCCGGCCACGGTGCCCGCGCACAGAGACACAGACTCGTACAGCGTTGTAGTGTCCGGAGGCCTTTGTTGGCGAAGGAGCGATCAGGGACGATCGGTGCCGGCTAGAAAACATACTGCCTGACATTATAAAGACCAGTCACGTCTGAGCTATCTGCGTCCGTGGCGTCAGGACTGGCAGCGTACACGGCGGAGGCTAGCAGGCGCTCGGGGTTGTTACCCATCTGCTTTGTCTGGCACGCTGCCGTGTGTTCCAATAAATCACTCGTCGAACCAATAGGTAGCGCCTGAGGTTCCGTTTCGATCTCTTCCACGCAGGGTGATTCCATCCCCCAAGGGTCCGTAGCGCTTCGGTTCGCGCTATCTCTCCGAGGATCAAGTTTCGTGACGTCATCGCGTAGTGCTGGTGGGCCACTTGCTCGCCTTATTTTGTTGCTAGTACTGCCCATACCAAATCAACACGGCGGGAGGAAAGCTCACGGTGGATAGCATTGCAGACAGGAATGACTCCCTTTGAGCCCCAAACTCGGATCCACCATTGGGGCTCATCTGGCGACCAATGGGGTGCGGCAGGTGGGAAGGTTGCTCTTGGAACCCTTTCCCCTTGTGGCCTGTACCACTCAAGGTGAAGCCTGCTTGGAACCTGCAGAGCAACCGTCATGTTTCCAGCTCGAATCTGTCCATCCAGGCGGGATCCATTAATCGCATGAGCAAATGACGTTTTAGCGAACAGCAGTCATTTGAGCGAATCAGTGTTTTAATGGATGACGTCGGCGCGTGTTAAGGCTTATTGACACGATACATCTTTTGAACGCACAATGGTTTAGCGAAATCGGCCTGCTCACACCTGGAGTCTGACGCACGAAACCCGTGACGTATTGACTCGCGTGAATTTCGCCAAACCTTGCCATCTGCCCCAGGAATATCAAGCGTTTTGCATCAAAATGATATGAAGTATGCACAGTGCGAAAAGACAGTCTGCTTTATTAATATCACTCCATAAACTTCGTCAGATTCAGCTCACTGGTTTTTACTATATGCCTGCCAAACGCGGGAAAGACTGCAAATATCACAGTACAAGCAAATGATCTATTTCTGACATTTTTGCACCGCTAAAACGTACGTCTCCAGTCATTGTGTTTATATGCGGTGCTTGCACTTCTCGCGACTGTCGATGAATCTGCACCGCACCACCAACCCGTACTGCTAACCCATATCGCCCGTACGCAACCCGTACGCACCGCTCTCCACTTGTAGCTCGCCGCCATGCTTGTCTTCTCTTTTCGGGTTCGGCTCGAATAGGGGATCAACCAAAAATCAGATTCCTCCTAAGGCTCGCTCTGCCTCGAAGGTCAGATGTCGTATGTAGTGATGTCGCGCAGTCATTGGCAGCGTCCACGTTTCTCCTTCAGGTGATTGACAGTCCTCGGTGAGGTTTCAGCAAAATATTGCTCCAGACGCGAGGAGCGTGCGCAACCTTTTTTGGAGGCGCGCTACTTTTTCAGTCACGTTCACACAGGGCATTCGTTTCCTTAAACCCAGTTTCGCCAACAAGATGTATCTTGTGCATAGACCATTAACCCACCCTGCGTTCACGCTGCTTTGCAGTGACAGTCTGCAGCGGCTCATTACAAAGATGTTAACCCACCTGGCCCACCCGTAAACGCTGCTTCACGGCGGCCTACCTTTCGCTCAAGTGTCTTTCGATGAAAAGTCAGCGTACACTTAAACGTTCTTCAACCAAATGAGTGCCGCCCATCCAAGCAGCACAGCACCGATTGCACTGGGCATTCTCTGTCTCCACTTTATTGTAATTGACAGATATGGCAATTTAACGCTGGTCTAGAGCCTCCTAATAATTTTAATTTCTGAAATATATAATTGGTCAAGCAAGAAAGTTGCACGGAAATCGATGTATTATTTAAACACGACACGCATAAATTTCTAGCGTTACTGGTACAGGCAGGGCCGAACCTACACCATCAAGTGCCCTGGGCGAACTCTGGCTAAGGTGCCCCCCTCCCCTTTTTATACGTCCCTGTCTACTGGGTACGACATCACATTGTTAGTAAACATGCGAGTAGTGGCCCAACATGAGCATTTTGTCAGACGAGAACCGCATTCCAAAACTAATGGCAATTGAGCATAAAGCGCATTGGGCACCGTGTTCAAATAAATCAAAAAGCTAAAAAAAAAGGTTGAGGTACACCCTAAGCATTTCTTATGAGTTGTGAATGCGAAAGCATGCAAGCCGCTCGTCCGCTCTCTTTGTCGTCTGCTTGTCCGCTCCCGTTGTCGTCTGCTGCGTACTAGCTCGCGCGCGCTTCGGAATCTTGGAGGCCATGGCGCAGCGGCCAATGTGAGCCCCGTCGACGCGCGCCAGCCAATGGAACCAAAGGCAAATCGCTCCTATTGGGATCGCGGAAACCAGGAGCCGTTTTCGCGCTTCGAACTGATGACGTCACCTCGCTCCATGAGACAGTTAATGCTTTCACAATAAAATTCAAAAGAGGGCGTGGCAGTGCTTCTCTTTTGATGGTGCCCTGGGTGACTGCCCGGGTCGCCCACCCGTAGGGCCGGCCCTGGGTACAAGCTTGAATAAAATGTGCCCTGGTTTTGACTGGCACACGCCAAGCGAAAGCTTGCTTCTGGAAGAAGGGGCTCAGTTTTGATTATCTTGTCAACGTGCATCTTGTTGTCCGTATTGACGGCACACTAATTTGGCGAGATTCTGTCATGCTCTGGTGCAAGAAAGGCTAGCGCATCCACCGCTATCTGTGTTCGTCATGTGAAGTACTGCTGAGGTGACAATAGTTGATTGAAAGGTTAATGCCAAAATGTTCAGAACGTCACAGGAAACTTTGACCAATATACAATGTGTCCCCCCTAAAAAAATTTGCAGGTTCTTTTTTCCCTCAAAACTAAACTATGCATTGCCGAACACTCATTCTTTGACAAATGTAGAGCTAGAGGTCCGAACCAGATGCCAATGTTTTGGAACTAGGCATTATTTTAGTCAAAAGTTATAAGTCAAAAGTCAGAATATATGGAGCTGAATGGTGCTAGTTACCGAGAATGGGCCCCGTAAATGTTTTTGGGGGGACACACGTAGATAGGTTTGCGCAGCAACAGCGAGGAACGTAGTGTGCAAGTTTTGTGAGACTCGTGTACGGCCGACGACAGCTCGTCGGTGCTGTCGAGCGGGCCTTCGCCACTGCAGCACTATCCTGGCTGTCGGACAGATGGGCAAGAAGACGGCCGGCCGGTCCTCGGCCAGTTTCCAGAGCTTGAAGAGCCAGGCCGTGGCCAAGGGCCAGCTGTTCACGGACCCCAGCTTCCCGGCAGACGACAGCTCCCTCTTCCTGGACCCCCCGGCAGAAGCCAGTGGTGTGGTCTGGAAGCGGCCGGGGGTGAGCACCAGTCTCGCAAGCGGCTCTTGTGCGTTGTCTGATCGCCACTCGGCGTTCCGACTGTGCGACTTTCGAACGTTCTCCTAGCTTTTTGGCTGACGTGTTAAGGCTGGTTAAGACATTTACATGTGTTTGAGAGTGACTTGTTGTGTTTTCTTCCACTGCTGACCTCGCTTGCCATAGCTACTGTCTCGTCATGAGCAGCCACGAGCGGTCGTAACATTGTCTCTCACACTCAGACGCAAATGTCCGAACCAGCTTTTAAGGACGCCACGGCCGTGCACGTGGGATTCGGCCATGTGTACAAACCCTGTAGGAAGAGCAAAGCCTCCCTGCACCGGGTGGTTCAAGGACTGCACAGATGGAATGGTCTTATCCTTTAGCTCAGAGGTAGCAAAACATGGGAGTTCAGTCGTTCCCCCCCCTTTCCTCTCCAGACATCTCAGACATTCTACACGCCAACACGCTGCTTACCAACAAGCCCGCGTTTGCCACACCAGACACCAGGTGTGAGCACTGCACGTGCACAGAAACTAGATTCACACAAGATAAAAGGTCTGCGCTCGCGCATTGCCTGCAGCAATGCCATTGCAAGCGTGACGTCAAAGGTTTGAGTTGGTGGGCAGAAACGGGGGAGAGGGGAAAAACCTCTCCTGGCACCACTGCCTCACCTCATGAAGACGCGCCGAAGAGGGTGGGGCAGTTTATGGACTAAGTCATCCATGGCACTTTGGTGCTAGGCATTACTTGAGGTATCACGGTGAAGCATAGACCGGAGCAGGGAGTGTTTCGCACGCGGTGCCTCGCCATTCTATGGGAACTGGGATATTGGAGCCAGTTCATCTTATTCCCAGAGAGGTAGCCGGACTCTTCAGAATCTGGCAGTGCGGGTGATTCTCACATGCAAAGCATATCCTCGATATATGCGCACATCTGTGCACGATGCGAGAAATTCGTTGCTCTCACGAAGGTGACGCTCCCTAGATGCTGCAGCTGCTTGCTTCTCTCTTGCCAAGAAGTGCAGCATTGAAACTAGAATAGAATGCTGTTGTCAGCCATGACGCTGTTCGTGGCTCTGGCACCCTCTTCTCGTTTACGCTGTCTGTTAACCCACGTGGTGGCATCACTGGGGGACCCGCAAGCGTCGTCTGCGAGTTAGCAGGTGCTGCATGAAATGAGTGCTGACATGTCTTGGTGCGATGCATAGTTGCTGGAGCAGAGTGGGAAATAAGGAATCTACGGGAATCTCAACTCCCAATAAAAACTTTATTCGAAAGAACACAGGCGAGATGGTGAATCGCAAATATAGATATTGGCTGCCTCTCTAGCATCATAGAGCCTCTTGGTGCCCCTTCCTTGCAGGCATAGTAAAAGACCACTGAAAGGTACTTTGCGAGGGTTTTGCGAATATACAAAGCCATCGCCTGTCATATCGTGCAACGGCGCCACGTGACGTAACGTGACACTGACGTCGGGTGGCACCATGACGCCACAGCGCTAAACGACCGTATGTGATATCGTGGTATCACATCACGTCGCAGAAGACCTCCAAATGCATTTAGAGCGCCTTTGAGATCAAGTGTGACACTGTGTCATCATCGAGGCTACATCCAGACACAAAGTTTCCAAGAGCTGGAAAAAACAAAAAAAAACATGTGTCTTTTTTTGTTTTAAAAGTGCTTGGAACAAAAGGGACATCTGTTTTGTTCCGAACACTTTTGGTTGGTTCCATTTTGTTCTGAATGCTTCTGTTTCTTTTTTGTTCCGGAGCGCGTGAAAGCACATCTCCCGGCACTAGCTTTTGGCATTGACACTGCTACAACGCCATTTTGTTATCGGCTATTTTTGTTTTCCCAGAGAGCGCGTGCAGTGGGCATTGGGTACTACAAAAACCCCATGTAAAGAGCAGGTTATTAAAGCTGCGGCATAGCTTAGTGGCAACGCCTCAGCTTTGCATGCAGCCGACCCACGCTCAATCCCCTTGGGCGGGGGGCGATCTTTTTCAAGGATTTGGCAACATCGACGACGGATGCCCTACATCGCCAACTACACCATCAACAGCGACGACTACTACAACTGTAACATCAACAATGGACGCGTCATTTCCAGTGGTGGGAAGAGCCCATAACAGCTATCGTTGTAAAATAATACACACTTTATAAGCAGTGGAATTCTTTCTCCCGTAAGGTTGGTTTCACCACGTTCACTGTGTGCCTGTGGCAAAGGCTGACCTCCTGTGGCTGCTGTTCTTTCTGTTGGCCTGCTCTTGCAGCGTTGCAGGAGGATGCTCCGAGAGAATAAAAACTATAGCAAGAGACTTAAGACGGCTTACGAGTAGGAATGCGAAAGCATTCCTACACGCAGCGCATTCCTACAAGCAGCGCCCCACGTCTTTCTTTTTCACATGGCGCTCCGGTGGTGACCTCACGTTCCCCCACTGCGCAGGCGCGGCGAACTTTGCCGGCTCCACGGCTTCCGTGGCGAAGCATCCGCGTTGCTGTGCTTTTGGCCAATGGAAATTTAACTGCCGTTTTGCCACTACAGACGGTTACAGACAACGCCGGCTTCGCTTCATGGGACAGTTAATGCTTCTGCGTTAAAAGAAAAAAAGAACAAGCACTTTGTCGTTTCTGGCCTTGAGGCAGTTTTAAGAACACCAGAGTACCCATGAGGAGGCGCTAATTGAAGCAAACATGTTGCATTTGGAAACTGATACAAGTCGGTGTCTGTTGTGCTGTACAGTGGCATTTTGCTAGTCTGGCGCAGTACTGGCTGGGGTACACGTACATGAATGCAGCTTTGGAAAATGCCTTCTTTGCACTACTTCTCATGAAGGGAAACAGCTTGGGGAAGCTTTTGTACACTTTCAGCACTGCACATGACTGGTAAGAAACACTGAAAATGCCATATGCCACAAAGTGTACCTGACCTTGAGGTCAAACTTATCATGGCAAAATGGGTAGCATGGCATGTCTTTATTTTATCCACCCCATTCTCAAAGACTAAACTGGGTTGCCTGCATGGGTTGCACCGCCTCGAATGCTGCATTCTTAGTTGTTGTTCAGTGTCTAGGAAATTGCTCGTTAGCAAACACTGGACGACGTTGAAGTGTGGCCTTTGTTCCTTCCAGGAGATAACCTCAGACCCGCGCCTCTTTGTGGAGGGTGCTTTGGGCAGTGACGTGTCGCATGACAAGCCGACCAATGCCTGGTTTGTCACAGCCTGCACTGCACTGGCCAGCGAAAGGTCGCTCTGGGCAAAGGTAGGACCTTCCGTCCAATCCACGTTGCCCCAACAACATTGGCCTACGATTACACGAGAGCTGCTATGCTACGCTAAAATTTGCTCACCAAGTTGCTCTTGCCCGTCCTGGTTAGATTCTCGAAGATGTCTCTGTTTTCACTGCAAGCAGAGTCGCGTTAGTGAAAACGCAGACCTATTTCGGTTGTGGCAGTATGCAAAAATGTTTGTCGGCTGCGTACACATTGATTTATTTTGTTCCATAACATATACAGGTGTGAGTAATATGAAATTTTTAATTGTGTATCGAATACAAATTTTTAAATTTTGCTACGAATCGAATTCAGAAAATTTTTGAATACCAATATTTTAGATTTACCGCGGATGCTTAAAGAAATAATGGCTGGAAATCTCTTACGGAGTCAGTGACAGCAACGCGGGGCGTGGCTGCTTCATCGGGATTCATTCTTGGGAGCAGCTGCTGCAACCTTATTGGCTGCGGGCAGTAACGGGATGCCTCGCTGTGCCTCGCGCTTGTGGAGCTGACTCATGGAACAGTTCTTATTTGGGAGCAACGTTCCGTGCACTCGTATTATAAGACAACTTAATATTGGGCTCGTTCGATTTACCTGCACCGACTGTATTTGCTACACACAGCCGTATTCTATGCGCAGTCCATCTCAAAACACAATTGGGAAGTAGTATACATTGCCCTGCACTTTTCTGCATTGGTGCAAGCTGGTGCAGATCAATGGAACGAGCCTGGCGGCACTATTTAATTAGCCGAGTGCAAAGTTTTCTGAGCATGTACGGTATTGCAAAGAACCCCGAGCGTGCGTGGCTACAATTGATAATTATCGATATTGTAATTATTATTATAATATTGATAATTATCGATATTACAAAGAACCCCGGAGCCTGCGAGGCAAGAGAAGAAATTTTTTTAAACGTAATGTGACGTAGCGAGCAAAATGGCAACCTTATTTATTGTAGTTCAAATCTCGTTATCGTAATTATTTATTTGATGTGGGCTGTACTTGGACCCGAGATAATAATTTTATTTTTGAAATGCGGCAAAGTGCTTGAAGTTTACTTCACCTTTGCCGCGAAGTTGGCTCGTGGCAAACTCGTGGCAAATTGAAGTGGGATCTTTTATTTTCTGGGACTCTCCTTTTGGGTGTCAAAGTATAATACTATAACCAAAGAAGGATGACCTACAATAGCCAATATTTCAAGACCGTCGAGCCAACCGTGATGCTCCGACATGTGAGCCGTTCCTCGTGGCACACCCGTGCGTAGCAGCGAGGCTTGGCACGCTTGCTCGGGTGCAACGTGGTGAAGCTTGGTGCCAAAGCGCTGGTGCGAAGCAGTAGAGCTTGGGGCGAGAAACCGAATAATTTTGGAGACATTATTCGTAGTTTTTGAATATTCGAAAAACTTTAATAATTTGACAAGTAAAAATGTACCGCGAGTTGAACTGTATAACAAACACTCTTCGCCACCAATTATTCTGAGTCTCGAATATTCGCGCACCTCCGATATACTCCCTGAGTTGGCAGAATATGTCTAATAAAGTGGCAACACAAAAAAAAAATGAAACCCGAGCAAACTTGGGGTTTCGGACAAGGAGCCAACGGTAGAAGGGGCAGCATGGCAGTGGGAGCCCGACGGCAGCATTGTGGCCGGAGTGGGCCGCCCTAGAGAGCTGACACTATGCAGGTGGTGCCGGACCACAAGGAGCAGGAGTGGTCCCAGAAGAGGCCGTATGCGGGCATCTTCCGCTTTGCTTCTGGGCCTTTGGCCACTGGACGGACGTGGTGGTGGACGACCGGCTTCCCACCCGCGACGGGCGCCTGCTCGGCTGCCGCTCCCGAGCCAAGGGCGAGTTCTGGGGGCCCCTGCTCGAGAAGGCCTACGCCAAGTGGGTGCCCCTCTGCCTCTCTCCAGTCCGCCGTCAGGATCCGCGTCGCAAGGCGTGCGCTACAGGCGTGACGAGCGTCTGTTGGACGTAACACAAGCTTCGTTTGCAGGCCACCCCAGCAATTAAGTCTTGGTTTGGGGAAGTGGCTCATAAGCAGGGCGTAGATTTTCCGGTGTTTATTTGCAAAGAAAATCGGTGAATATTTTTCGGTGTCTATGTATTTTTAAAAAAATCGGCGTATTTCAATGTTTTGTTTAGACTCTAAAAACTGATAATCGGTGAAAAAAGAAAGAAACTCGCGAAAATCAGGAGTTAAAATTTAATTTACATTTCGTATACACCCATGTAATTTATAATGCGTCACTACTTATCGTAATGCGACAGTACATACTTGCAAACCACATACGAGTACGAACATGGGCCAGACCCAAATACTTTTAACGTTATCATCCGGAGCTTTCTGTTTTCCTTTGTGATGACAAAAATTCAATTTTTCTCGAGCAAAATTTTTTTACAGTAGGGAAGGCAAGTTGTTTTTGCTTCTTTCGCAAGGTTTAGCCGATAGCGATCGCAAGTGTAGTTTTAGTCACTGTCGTCCAGCTCTGAACTGAATAAAACTGAAAGTCACTCTCATACCACTGTGGTCTAAGGTCAGCAATTCAACTGATTCGGGACTGGCAGCTGGAATACTTGAATCTGGAGAAGGGTAAGCGCCCAGCCACTGTCTAAGAAGGGAGGATTTCGACAAGAAACAGTCCTTGTTCGGAACAAAAATTTTCAGAAATGTTTTTTTTGTTTAAATTGATTTTGTACTGTTTGACACTGGTGGACACTTGTCAGAGGTTTTCAGTTGAAACCACGAAGTCTACTGCCTACTCATAGGGGCTCTAGAAACTGCTCTCGTTTCGATGGTGTAATCCTAACATTTCATCCGGTCATATCTGCCAAATGTGAAATGAACAAATCGATGACCACCTGTTGACGGAACGGCGCCACAGTCGATCAGGGCGGATCCAGAACTCTGTTTTGGGGGGGGGGGGGGGGCGGAAAATTTGTAAGGATACTATTCTTCCATTCTTTCGTGTGCACCGGGGGGTCCACCCATATCAAATTGCCCTCCGAGAAGGGGGAGGGGTCGACTTGTGGGAACGGGGAAGGGGGCGGCCGCCCCGTCGCCCCCGCCTTGGATTTGCCCCTGCAGTCGATCGACCGAGGTGCCACCGTGATTGGCACTGTCAGGCCGATTTACTCTAGGAAAGTGGTTTAGAGACCTTCCATTCGTCCAGTTGCTTTTGGAGTATGATTTTTACTCGAAATGTTATCCCTCTTAGCAACTAAGAATGGCTTGTGAAGTCTGCTTGCGTTCAAACCTGGGAGGCTAAGCCCGTTGTACGCAACCAAAGGATGCTGCTTCCAGTAGGCGTCGGCTTGCCCCGCAGTAATGCAGACACATTTTGAAAGCTGCGCGATAATGTAAAAGACACCTCAATTACTCTGCGTGGTACAGGGGTGTTGCTGGAGTTGTTGTCTCTCTCTAGCGGTGCATAAGCAGAGAGGATCAAAGTGGGAAGGGCCAATGTCGAGTGACAAGAACCACTAGTAAAAGTATGATCTCGGTCTTTGACTGGTGAGTTTACCACGTTGTAGCACCCGGAGCACCAACCAATTATGCTACGGAAGCCCGAGGCACATTTACAGTGTAAGCTCATTACAACAGACCTCGTTACAACAGAGATTTGAATATAACATACCGATTTGTGAAGTTTGGTTCGTTTTCCTCTACATAGCATTGACTCAACTTTATATCTGCATATACAACATACTCCTCTTGCAACAGACCAAAATCTTGGTCAAAATCAAGGTCTGTTATAACGAGCTTAGACCGTACGATAGTCGCTCGCTTTGTGGTCAGTCATACAAGTGCCGGCAGAGGAGGGCGCAAGCGTTGCTGTCATCACCGTTTAAACTTACTCCGACCGGCCGGCCCCAGGGCAACCTCCGGCAAAAGAGGCGTCTGCCATAATCGCGCTCCGCCGCAGTGCCACCGCCTAAATTGCGGCCGACGGGTGCCAATGGAGGCGGAAATGAACCCAAAATGAAGACGCGGTAGAAACGCTGGTTGGAGGCACATTCCAGACACCATAGCAAAAGCAACGGGGCTGCGTTTGCCGTCCCAGGACATGCCTGTGCTAGTTTTCGACATCGAGCAATCTGCCCTACGTGCCACAGACGTGGGCACGTCGGCTCGTCTGGACTGCTTGCTCAAAAGCACCGTAGGAGATGGGTGCCGCACGGCCGTTCCGCCTTCCTACCGCCGACAAGATGTCTGCGGCGTGGGCCGCCTTCCGAGAGGGTTTCACAAGCGGGTGCGACCCTGCAGGTACCTGGGCTGCTACGAGCAGCTGGAGGCGTGCAGCCTGTCGGACGCCCTGGTGGACCTGACGGGGGAGCGGCCGAGATCCTTGAGCTGTCCAACTACGCCAGGGACCCTGTGCTGCGGGATGCCCTGTTCGCCAAGATGGTGGCCGCGGGCGAGGCTCACTCTCTGCTCTGCTGCGCCATCTCGGTGAGGCTCCTAGGGGGAACCGCCGCCCGCCCCACTCACGGCCCCTCTCCGTTGCAGGTGGATCGGCTGGAAGAAATGGGTGAGCGCACGGAGCGGGGCCTGCTCAAGGGCCACGCCTACGCCGTGACGGGGGCCAGGTCGGTGGAGCTCGGCCGGGGCGGTCTGGCCACGCTACTCGGAGGCTCCGGGCAGAAGCTGTCCATGGTGCGGCTAAGGAGCCCCTGGTTGAGCGGCGCATGGACCGGGCCCTTCGGCCAGGGGTGGGTGCCCGCCAACGCTCCGGTCGCTCGTTTGCAGCGACACCTTTCTGTACCGAGATGGCCCTTGTCGGAATAGCTGTACTGTCCTCTGTATATCTCGCGGGTCGTCTTTAGCACCGGCAAAGGCGCAAGTGCAGTGTTTTTTAAAAGCGCTTTCTACACGCGTGTGCTCAAGCGTATGACGCTTGCCTTTGCCGGCACTAAAGATAACTTGCGAGAGAGAGTTGCTTTCGTCTTTCTACCAGATAGTAGATAGGAATCTTATTTGGATCCATTCTAGATACCCTAGGTTCTTGGAGAGCCACCATTTTTTTCAGCAAAGAGAATGCTTTCACTGGTGGCTCGGTGCTGACTTTGTAAGCGTATTTACACCGAGCTTATTGGTAGTACCAAATACATCCAGCACTTATTGGAGGTGAGAACAGGTTGCACCGGTGCATCCCTGTGGAAGGTTCTTTTTCTCGTCAGCTGTCGCAAAAGCGGGGACCTTTATTTGGTGCGAATGAGTCGTACTCGCATTGCTTCGACCACACTGCCACAAAGTGCCTCGACGAAAGGTTCTCGTCAAAGAAACTTGCTCACCAGTGGCCACTAGGCAGTACAAAGTACCGATAATCACTAGCAACTACTGTAAGGGTCCTTGTTTGGCCTTATTTGTGCATCGTGTTAGCGAAAGCTTCGAGGGCTTGCTCCGAAAGGATTTTGCAGTCTGGACTTGACCTTGTGCACCGTCTCACCTAATTAAAGAAAGTTCAATAGTTGATGGAAGATTACAGGCACGCAGTTGTAACTCTGACAGATCCTTCTGCTTGCGCAGCCAGGATGCATTTCAAAGCAGGCATTTGCACTTGGCTTCCCCGCCACTCTAGGGCAACATCAAGTGTGTCCTCAGACTCAAAAACATTCTCGGAACCGTCGTAGCTCGGACGATCGAGGCTCGTCTTTGGCAGTCACGGACTTGTGGTGATCTTCCACTAAAGATTTTAATGCGAGGCAGCAAGCACAACCATTGGTTTGTTTTAATGTAACCTTTAATACGAATGTCAATGTGGTTGCATTGAATTTGGAACCTCAACGGGAAACAAGCCATGACTGGTGCCCGTTGATTGGCAACGATGACGGCAGCAACTCTAGAATTTAAATTTGCGATCTGTTAATTCATAAAGTTGTTAGGGAACGACTAGGGCCTAGAACACTCAGGCATCTCTTGCCCGTGCCAATCGTGCGAACAAAAGTCGTCGGGCCAGCAGCCCGACGGAGACCCCGCCGCAGCGAAGTGAAGGCTGCATGACTTTCCGTGCCCCCTTCTTTTGTCCCAGGCATGGCCAGTGGTGTTACGGCGAGTCCCAACTCACCCAAATGTTTTCCAGTTCGGCCGAGTGGTCTCGCACGTCCAGCGCCGACCGGGACAAGCTGGGGCTCGTGCTCAAGGAAGACGGCGACTTCTGGTCAGCCTCCTCTTACTGCTTCGGGGAAATGGCGAGGAGGGACTTTGCGTCGCCTAAGACGCCTAGCACCGATTGCAAAAACCAACCGCGCTCGAGGCTAAGGCTAGCGGGAACTGTTGCGTGGTGAAGTGTGCATGTGCAGTCTCCATGACTCAAAGCGTAAGTGTGCATGGGACACACTAGAGGGAGCTGCAACACACCGTTTCGCTTGCTCTCACCCTGGACTCCGACACTCGATGCAGAGCTGTGCACCAGTAAAGCTGCTGGCACGTCGCACCAAACGTAACGAGCGTGTCTCGCCTTGTCTGGTACAGTGTGGGAATTTGCATGCCGCTGCCGATCGTGCGTTTGTTGACCAACATGGAAAAAAAGCACAGACGCTGATTCGTTTAAGGAGTGGACTTCTGCTCCATTTATTACATGCTACAATACGTAAATTACAAACACTTAAATTAAACATTAACTATATATGCACCAAGGCTTCCAATAGACCAGTAGACTATTCCGGAAATATGCAGTGCCTCCCATCGTCTTTTCGGCGCACTACGGCAATTCGATGTACAGCGCATGAAGGAGTACCCGTAAAAAAATTGTGCGGACTATCACGTGACGTGATAAAAATGGACAGCATTGGCCGGTGCCTCCACATTGATGACATTCTTTCTCACGGTCACGTTCACACCGTAGAGCAGCCTCTGCTTGCTCTGGCGTATGCTTCGGCCGCCCCATCCTCGCACGAAAGGTTTAGAGCGCCGAGTGGATAGTAAACGCTCGCCCACGAGATCCAATTGAGGCAGACCCACTGTCATAGGCAGGAGTGCGTACCCGTAGCACGTGGCGAGAGTCGGGATACTGCCAGCACAAACACTCGTAAGCACGTGGCGCACACCCTGAAGGCAGTCGGCTTGCTGGCCGTGTACAACAGAAGGACCTTATGGCAAGCCGCCAGCAAAGACACCAGGTCTTGCGTACACCACAATCGATCGCACACGGAGCAGCCAATGCATTCCATCCCAACAGCCAGGGTGAGACCAAGCAGCGAGCAAACGGGCTACCGAAAGTGAGAAAGAGCAGGTCCCCGTCGCCAAAGCCAACTGCACCGAGCGCTGGCACGCTCGGCTTCCTTTCTCTTGCGATACTGAATGAGGCTAGCATTTTGCAATTTCAGAATGCAAAGAAAGCAGAACGATAGCAAAACGGGGTGTGTATCGGCATTGTGATGTGTCTTCTCCGTTTTCTTTGTGTACTGACCTCGCCATAGTAAGAGAGAAGGGACTGAGCCACTTCTGGGATGTGCGGGATGTTTGAGCCGGCCCTGGCGTACGTCAGAACGACCCCACAATTCTCCGCATGGTGATATTTGGGACTGATGAGAGGCTTTGTCGGATTTTCCGGAAAGGTCTAATGAAGTAAACTTATGAGCTGAAAGATTTGCCTCTTATCATCGCTGCTAGCATTACCCTCGAGCGGAGCCTTTTGCAAAGAGTAGCGTGTGTATCCAGCAAAAAGAACACTGCCCGTTCAGAAAAAAACTACCAGTATGTTTGCTTTCCACTTCACTGCTCGTTTTGCACCACACTTTTGGGCTCTTAAAGGGCATACTGGTCGAAAACGAAACCAAAATAAATGACTGGTATTGCTTTAGTGGCATGAAATATGATCACAGCCGAAATATCACGTCAGAGTGAAGCCGCATACTCCACTAAAACCAATTTTAAAGATGCGACCAGCTGCTTTTTAGCGGACGGCAAGCAGGTAAGCTTTTAGTCGAGGAACACTGGTGCAGCACCCTTGAGACGGCACGTTGCAGTGGAGCTGCGGTTGATTGGTTGTACCGCGTACCACAGCACCCTTGTGACGTCGCGTCGCGGCCGTTACACTGATGATGAGTGTTGTCATCCCTCTAGCAGATAGTTTCGGTTTTGCCATAGATGCCCGAAACCAAACTTTGAGCTGTGATGTTTATAAAACTACACACAATATACCGTATTTACTCGCAGAATGAACACACTTTTTTTTCCGGAAAATCGAGGCAAAGTTGGGGGGTGCGTTCATTACGCGAGGTAAAATTTTTAAGGCGTCCTATTTACTGGCACAATGAACGGACCTTTTATCCCGCAAAATCGACGTAACTTCTTATCTCTTGCACGCGGCGCAACAACTCCAAAACATAACAACCAAACTGCGATGCAAAAAAAAAAAAAATGCTCCTCTCAATTTTTGTTTTTTTCCCAATTCCGCAAGTTGTTTTGTTTGCCCACCCTGCCCATGCATTCGTTGACCTCGCTGCACCAGGATAGAAAAGTGCGTTCATTTCGCGTGGGGGGTCGAAACTTTGACGTCCCAGTTGGGGGTGAGTGAAAAAAAAAGTGGAAATTTTTAGAGCTGACTTGGGGGGTGCGTTCTTTACACGAGTGCGTTCATTGTGCGAGTAAATACGGTAAAGAAAAAAAGTATACCTTGTAGAGTCAGGAACACTGCTTTAACTGAAAACAGTCATAATCTGAAATTTAAAAAAAATTGACCGGAGCTTCCCTTTAGAGGGAAGCTGAAGACGTCCTTGAATTCGAAAGAAATGCAAAAGGTTTTATGTAGCACATTAAAAATGATGTGTTTTAGGTTTTTCTCTCAATCTTAATAATAGGAGTGTCGTAGTCGCCTATTAAAATTTTGACATAGCCCTACCCGTTACTGCACGCCAGGCGCGGGAAAGTGCGAGAGCGGAGAGAAAAACTAGCAAAAGTGACGTCATTGGCAGGGCCAGATGATCCTTGTCCGCCAATAAGCTGGCTCAAGGATGCCAACGATGACGTTGCGATGCTTTGAACAGATTACAGACAGCAGAAAGGCTCTCCGCACACCTTGCAGTAATCGCTTCACATTTTTTTAAATAAATAAGGTTTACGTTTACTTCTGCCCAAGTTAAATGTGATAACTGAATTCACGGGACAAAAAGCTACAGAAGTACACTCCTAACTTGGATTTCTCGAAAAGTGCTTACTCTTTAAGTTACCCATCCAAAAAGAGGAATTCACTTTGTGACACCGGACAGGCGTTGAATTGAGGATGGCTTGCGGAGCCACTTGCACGATGCTAAGATGCCCCTGGACCCAGGATGACCCTGGAGGACTTTGTGGGGAGCTTCACGGACATGTCCATCTGCCACCTGGTGCGGAGCGGCTGGTTCCAGCTGGGCCGGACCCTGGTCGAGCAGAGCTTCTTCGGGGAGTGGACCGTGGGCGAGCGGGGCACGCCCCTTGACCGCGCGGGTGGCTGCATCAACCACCGGGACAGCTTCCTGCGGAACCCGCAGGTGGGCCCATCCTCCCAGCTGGTCCAACGCCCCGCGACACGGCGTTCGACTCGTGCGCCATTTCGCGGCACAGCCGACACTCTGAGGAACGACTTGCCAGCAGTGAACTCGGAGTGATGCCGAAATGTCACGTCTTAAAGTCTTCCAATCTAGCAAAGATAATAAAAAGCTGGCCAAGCGTGCCGAGTGCTGAAAATTCCGTCTAGCAGTTGTAGGGTGCCCAGTTCCACCTGTTTTGTTGAAAGGTGTGTCAGAATCGAAACAGGCTTTCTTACTGGAGTTGTGCCTGACGGGCGGACTTCCCTGCAGTATCGGCTGGACGTGACGGGGGACGAGGGAATGCTTCTGGTGTACCTGCTGCAGAGCAACCTGACGGAGCAGGAGGGTCTTGGAGAGAACATGGTCATCGGCTTCCACATCATGCAGGTGGGTGGAGGGAGGTGCACCCGGGGCCCACAAGGGGCAGCATCGACCACCCCAGGGCAGTATATATACTCACTTCGGGCACAAGCATAGCAGAGGCGACAAGAGCTCCGCTTCTCTGCCGAGCTTGCAGGCTCGTGCGATGAAAGCATTGTTCGGTGCGCCGTGCTTGTAGCTTCGGCTTGCCTCGCGCACAATAAGAAATAGAACCATTGTCTACGTGAATGCCCTTCTTTCTGCAGGGCCGTCCCACTGCCCTCCAGTGGATTGCCGTGCATTTCACTTTGATTGAGTCGGTTGCTTCTACTCAAACCACGCTCAATGTACTCTCTCGCGGTTTTTGTTTTGAGCTTCCAGATGCCATTAATTTTTACCGCAGTCCGGAGATGGCGCTAGTTCCTCTTTCTGCTTCGGACCCCGCGGTGCTGTCGTCGCCGGTTGCGCGATGCATGCGTGATTCTGAGCCCTCGTGCGGCAGGTGGAGGTGAACCGGCTGTTCCGGGTGCACGTGCTGAAGCCCAAGGCATGCAGTTCGGAATATGTGCGCTCCCGGGGCGTGTTCCTCGAGTGCTCGCTCAAGAGAGGCCGCTACGTGCTCCTGCCCACCACCTTCGAGCCGGGTCTCCCCGGGAGGTTCCTGCTGCGCCTCTTCTCCGAGAGGTCCCTCGACGCCAAGTGAGCCTCGGCCGGACGTGCACGTGGATGTTCGTAGCTCTTGAAACGGGGTGTCGCCGTATTCAATCGTCGGCGATTTGGGGAAACGTGGAGTGTATTCTGTAGCAACTGCAACGAATTGTTCTAGCTTCATCGCACACACTTTTCCCGTGCCGCCGTGGCTGCGGCGCCATGGTTGCCGCTCTTCCGCATCGTGACAATGTGTGGGAAACAAAGCCCTTTTTCTAGACGGGCATTCGCGCATGCACCTGAAACGAGTTGCAGCTTTCTTTTCGTGCAGAGAGTTGCAGCTACTTCTAATCGAGGATAACCCATTTATAGTAGAAGCTGCAAACTATGAACCTGCAGCGATGATCGGCATGCGGAGGTCGCACGTCTAATCTGGGTGTAGCCCGTTGTGTCCGGTCGTGTTGCGACAAAAGGGGTGCCCTTGGCTGCAGGGAGTTGCTGAAGGACGTGCCCAGCGCCAAGCTGCTGCCCTGCCAGAGCACCCCTTGCCTGGCCACCATTGTCCGCATCATTGGAGCCAAGAACCTCGAGAAGCAGGACCTGTTTGGAAGTGAGTGCACTTTCCCTTCCTCTCCGTCTTGGGAGGGGGTGGTTTCTTTCTTCTCTACGCCCTCTCGGACATGTGTCGCAAGCAACCTTCACCTACACTTTCAGACCTTTAGCACATTTTAATGTGAAACTTCCTTGGCTCGTCACAGGGGATCGCAAGATTTAGTGAAGCCCAAAAAATCGACCGCGAAGCTCAACGCTGATTGGCTGGTGGAAGGGTCTCGTGATGAACGCTGATTGGCTGATTCCAATGAGTATAGAAGGTTCTGGAAAACCGCCAGGCTTTAAAACCCGCATTTCTTCATTCCAGGAACTGTCATCAAGTGTATACGAGTCATCCGATGAATAGCGCTGTGAGTGTAGGCGCCGGGCTTGGTAACGTTCCGGAGCAATACCGGAACGTTTCATGTGTAACACCCAGCAGTTTGCTATACAATGTTTTGTGGATAGCCCAGGAACAATACTTTAGGTTTCACCTTTCGTTAAAACTTGTCATGGAGCCCGACAGTCGATAGGACATCCGGCTCGAGGACATTGCCAGTTATGCAACAAACTGACCTTGTTGGCCGGTGTCGTTACACCACCACTGTCGCCATGCGTCGTGAGAGCTGTAGTCTTTCCGCACGCGCGACAATGTCGCTGCGGGTCTGCACAAGCAGGGAACCAGAAGAGCACTAGCAGAGTACGAGCCCTCTTGTGCACCTGCCTCCTGTGGACTACGGTTATGGCAGCGTCAGGCATGCATGGAACGCTTAGTGAGGTCGGTCTGTTCCAAGCGCATCTTGTTTCTTGTGAATGAAAGCAGCACTGTGAGGACATCGCTGGGTCCTCAAAATTGAAAATACAAGCCTGATCATGCTGACAAAGATTGCACAGAATGTGTGATACAGTCGAGCCTGGTCATATCACACTCGGGCATTTCGAATTTTGTTTATATAAAACAGTCCATACATCCCCTTGAAAATCACATGTAATACTATAGGACCATTGTCTTTTGTATTGAACTCCCATGGCGGGGGACACTCGATATAGCGAACAAAGCCTGGCCACCCGTTGCTTTTCCTGCGATCCGATTGCGCCGGTGGTGAGCACATCGCTTGCGTTGCGGGGCTGGCAGACCGCCAAGCCAGCATGCACGCAATCATAATAAAAAAACAACAACAACAATAAACCGTAAAAAAAAAAAAAAGAAGTGGAGGATGGCAAAAACAATGGGAAAGGGCACACGCGCGCGCGTAGGGAGAGCAGGGAGTGCTTGTTGTCGGAACTGTAGCCTGCGCCCTTTCCCCGAACACTGCTGATGCTGCGCGACTCCCTAGCCCCAAAATAAAATAAGCAAAAAAAAAAAAAGCCTTCGGCAAGTCGAGTGTGTTGGCAACAACGGTTGTGCAATCGCACTTTCAATGCTTTATCTTATGTTTACCTTTTTCTTTTGCCGTTAATGCCTTGCCTTTTTTTTTTGCTTTCTTTTTTCTTGCTTGAATTTAGTGAGCTTTCTTTTCTTGTTGCTTGCTTAACTTTTTTGTATGCGTCTCGCTTTTTCTGTTTTTCATTTTTTTAATTATTTTTGTGTTTTGTCGTTTATGCTGTGTGGAGGTCCCGGCCAGGTGCATGTGTAAGCGCGGCGGTGTTTGTGGTCTCCGCCAAATACGCTCTACTGTATTTACCGGCTCTTGAATGCTCTATTTGGTAAGCTCCCGTTTGTCGCGACCTTCGGTATTAGCAGACACCAGGAAATTTCAACTCCAGCTTAATTTAACATATTTTTGTATATCAAATTATTGATATATCGAACTATTTTACGATCCCCTTTGAATTCGATATATCCGGGTTCGACTATAATCCTTCCAGGGGAAAAGGGAAGGGCATCTGCGCCTTTGAATGCTTGGGTCCCCGAGCCTGGATAGCTCAGTCGGCAAAGCACTTGGCTCACAACCTCAAGGTGGTGAGTTCGATGCCTGCCGTTGGACTCAGTCTTAGAGCGCAGCTCTTAGGCGCCCGTTTCCGGGTTGAGCGGTGTTGCCGTCGCCGTCAGCGTAACCGCGTGCGTTGCATTATGAGACATCACAGTTTTCCCGCTAAATTTTGTGGGGAATCTGAATTGGTGTTGAGGTCACGTGACGTCAATTTCCCTGCTAAATGAGCGGGGAAATTTTCGTGCTAAATTTAGCGGAGAAATTTTCGCTAAATTTAGCGGGAAATTGAGCGAACACTTCCTGTTGAATGGGAGGGAGGAGGAGGAGAGGCATACCCTCCCCTCCTCCTTCCTCAAGAGCTGCTCCCTAATTTTGCATTACAGAGAATTGTAAACGTCTTTCATTTTTAGAGCTCAGCTCTTAGGCGCCCGTTTCCGGCTTGAGCGGCGTCGCCGTCGGGCGTAACCGTGAGGTCATGTGACCCCCCAAGTCATGTGACCCCTTCCCAGGTCATGTGACCCCCCAGGTCATGTGACCCCCTGAGGTCATGTGGCACCCCCGAGGTCACGTGACCCCCGAGGTCCTATGTGACCCCTCTGAGGTCATGTGATCCCCTCCCCGAGGTCACTTGACCCACCCCCCAGTACCCTTTCCCCCTCCTCCTCAAGAGCTGTGCTCTAATTTGGCGTTACAGGGAGTTGTAAACGGCTTTCACTTTCTTTTTGCTATGGGCGAAATGCTTTTTGGTGTTGTTACAGCCAGCCATTACAGTTGCCCATACAGCCGCCCATTACAGCCAAACGTTGCAGAACTCCTGAGAAATTGGCTGATAAAACACAGCAAGGTTTTGGCAAAAACTGTGTATGGGTAGGTTACGCATCGTATACTAGTTTGGTATTAGACACCAAACTTTTCCCATCAAGTTCTGGCGGGTCACAGCTTCTAAATATCAAATGTAGATTGCGACATGTGTTGAAAAATACTTGTTGTCATTTGATGCTTGTAACACCATACGAAGAACAAGCAGCACCGGATGTTTGGGCATCTAAACAAATAGAACAACAGGCACGAGGCTGCTCAAGGTCTAGATGACTACCTGAACGCCATCCGTTCATTCAGAATCATATTAAGTGGCAGTGTGGTTTCACCTTGGGGCAGCTTTGCACAGCACTATGTTTTGGAGGAAACGTTTGTGCGACACCACGCAGCTGCTATTGTCGTCGTCCCTCTTTCTCAGAACCAACAACGATAAGGTTTGTGTGGCGGCTCATGCGCGGCCGTGCAGATAACTGCATGCAGTATTCTGCACGGCTGCCCCACACGGTGCACCGTGTGGGGCGGAGAAGTTCATGAGACAAGACAAGCGCCACTCCAGACATTAACGACGTTGGACTCATGGTCTTTCAGCTCTTCGAAAGTGCTTGGTGCCTGGGACACAGCCAACCAATTCATGAAGGCCACGAAGGCTTTAGTACTGTGTTAAACAAATCGGGAATCCTCGGCTACTTTGTAGTTGCCAAAAAGACTATGAGACTTCGATAAGTCTTCCCATTATCATATCCGCCTTTCCGGTAGTTCTTCCTCCCGAGCCCAGGGCGCGACGTTCCCGAGGCGACTGCGGAGGTCGGGTGCTTCATTTGTCGTCCTCAACTAGTTTCACACGCAAGGAGGAAAAGAAAGGAGCGGGAGGCTGTGATTGGCTCTGCAGTCACGCGCCAGTCGGCCATTGCGAGTTGCGTGGCTTCCACCCACCTCCCCGCTTCATAACCGACCCGGGCTCTCTACTTCAGCGGCCGACCCGTACTGCGTGGTGATGTGCGAGGGCCAGTCGGTGCGGTCGGGCATCTGCCACGAGACCTTGGACCCCGTCTGGAACCTGAGCGCCATCTTCTACCGCAAGGACAGCTCCTCGGCCATCAAGATACAGGTTTGCGCTCTCTCTTCGGTCTGGCGTGTGCAGGAGCTGTCGCTCAAGTAGGCTGCGCCACATCTTTCAGAGTTGCAGTAATTTGTCCGCTTTGCTGCGTTTACGCAGCAGGTGGGAGAGTCGAGCTGCTTCCAAACTGATTGCTGACCACCCAGGAATGGTCAGCAGTAAAAAAAAACTTGGTCTGAAGTAGGGGTCGACAACCCGCGGCCCACGAGGCAGTTTCGTGTGGCCCCTGGCACGACACCAGAGAAGCCCCTCCACTCTGCTGCCTCCTCACCAGGCCAAGCGACCAGGCTCGCACTGCCGCACCTCGCCGGGCCGCCGTGTGCGCTGCGCAGCTATGGAGAGGGCTTCTCTGGTGGCGACTTTTGGAACCACGCCGCACGAGAGCCAATGGGATCCTCGTTCCTTGATGACGCGTGCCAGCCAATGGCAGCATAATCCGTCAGAGATTTGGTTTTACTTCGCTCCTTTTGGAGAGGTGAATTTAGCTGACGTTTTGCGTGGCTTTTTGTGCGGCTTCAAAGCTGGGATGCTTCAGATCGCGGCTTCACTTCGCTGCTTTGGGACAGGGGAATTTAGCTGCTGTTTGGCGCGGCTGATGACGTCGGCTCGCTCCAGGAGACAGTTAATGCTTTCGCATTAAAAAAATAATGCCAGATTATTTGGTTGCCAAACCAGAGCCAACGGGTATCTGGGAGAAAGGAGAGCCGTGTCTTTTGCACAGAAAAAATAAACTGAATTGCTGATTGGCCAGCGGTCACCAGAAATTATTGCTAGCAGTTGAGGCCACATTTCAAAGTTTCAGAACCTGGCATTATCCGATTCAAAAGTTATAAGCAATTTTCGGAAACATTAAATGGGCAAATGGGGCCTGTTCCTTGCAGCAGATGCTACTCATCTCCACATATTGCTGAGCTCAGTTGGCCACCATTTTCTCATTAAATATTTCCACAGGTGTGCAAACAGTGGTTAAAATCGAATAAGTGTGTCATACCGGTAGATTCCCAACCTTTGGCATCTTACCCCAACCATTAGCGCTACATTCTTGCAGACACCGAGCATTTGGCTATGCATAGTTCATTTTAACCGTGTGAAAAAATCCATTTTTTTCTCCCAGAAATTCTCTCATTCAGTATGTCTGATAGGTCCGTATAATGTTTCTTAGCTGACGTAATCTTCCGTTTTGTTTTTTATAACTTTCGCTTAACAAGACCATCTCCAGCAGCAACTTCGCATCCCGGTTCTAAAGTAGGCGGATGCACTTTAATTTCACTTATTCGTCTTTTGCCTGCGAGCAGAATCAAACTTTAAAACTCGGAAGTGAAGAGGCATTTACATTCATAATGGAACAGCGCGAATTTTTGCAAGGACAGAGGAAGGAACTGGACAGGACGAGCGCTGACTAACAACTGAAAGGTTTATTCAAAATTTGCGCTGTTCCATTATGAATCATACCAACAAAAATTCGCTGTTTCATTATGAATCCATACCAACTCGCCCAGTTATCCTGTTTACTAGGCATTTACAGCAGCCAAACTGAATAGCAATGCTAGGTAACACATCCCAAATTTTTTTTTTTTTTGGACACGCTGTACGGTTTGTTGTTTGTCGTGGCTCACAACACTGGCGCAAAGTAGGAGGAGGAGAATAGCACAGTGCCATGCTTGTGCGCGCCAAATAGGAGGACGGGATGTGGGCGCAGGTGTGGAGCAGCAACGTGATGATGGACACGTACATGGCCAAGGCGTTCGTGGAGGCTCCCCCCACACGGACCACGTGCTGCGAGAAGTGCCCCTGGTGGGCCACAAGAAACGGACGGACGAAGGGGCCCGGCTGGGCACCATCACCCTCGAGCTCACCACCACCGATGACCTGCTGGCCGTCTGACGGCTCCACCTTCGGGTCTGCCGTGGGGGCCGAAATACCGCATTTCTGGGTGTTGTCCAGGGCTTTTACGAGTCCCGAAAGTCGTTGCGTCATCGCGACTTTCTCCCAACGTCCTTCTCGGTCACTGAAGGAACATCTCCAGCCGCTGGATGTTTGAGGCTATGCGGAACTGCTGGCGCCCGAAGTTACGGTTTGAGGCTCTAGCGATAGCGTAGGGTAAAGAATTGTTTGTTTTGAGCCGAAATGTTTTTGGAGCGGCTGTGCCATTCTGCCTTTGGGTTCCCGATCGGACAATGAGGTCGCCAGAGTCCCTCGGGGCCGATTGGCCTTCAAACGTCATAATTTACAAATATTCTTTAATTTCTCGCCTTAGCTCCCCGTGGGAGCGGAGCAGTGCCTCGAATGCCAGGGGAGTGCTCGCTAAGGCTCCCGCTTGCTGGGCAGCTGTCGTTGCGAGTGAGCTGCCTCCTTGTTTTCTAGCGTAGTATTTATTGACTAATCAGGAGCGCTTCCCAACTTTGTGACGAAGGATGCAGTGCCATTCAGATTTTTGTTTTTCAAGTCATATTTTTAATCGAGGAGGATCTTGTCAATAGGCCCCAGAATCTCGGGGACATTACCCGTCGACTCGAGAAGACTACGCTCGGTGCCAACTTTTTGTACTACGTTGTCGAGGTTAGCGTAGCTTTTACAGTGCTGCAGCCCACACAGCTATGAGAGCGTCTGGCTTTGTCTCGCGCCTCATTCGCACGCATGCTTGTGTAAAAAAGATGCCAAACAAATTCATGCGCTCGCACAAATAGTTTTGGCGGCGTTGGAGCACCGTTGAGCACAAAAAAGTTGACACGGAGTATATATTTGTTTTCAGTCGGGTTGAAGCATCGAGATTCACTGGATTTCTTTGCATCTTTTACGTGTGCGCAATTTGTGTTGAACGGTAAATTTGTTTGCATTTGAATGTGTCACAAGTGGACCTGGCATGTCCCTTTGGATGCTCTTGGTTTTGAATGTTACTAGTAGCAATTTGATCGATGCCTGTTCTCAGCTTATCTGAAGCTTCTCCTGCCAAGAAGCTGCTTTCTGGTTTGTCTTGGCTACAGTCGGTGGTAGTCCGATTAAAGGGAGATCCTCCGACTGTTGCCGCCAGCGCACCGTAGTGTCCCAAGTGCCCTTGTGGTGTCGAGGGTTTCCCTCTCAGCAAACCAGACGATGTGGGGGGACGGCAATGCGAGGTGGAACGTTTTAAGCAAGGTTAGAATGAACCGCTGCATTCTTTATCGGCACTAGGTTCCATAGCCGAGCATGCCAGAAGCACCATGCCCTTTGGTTGGTACTCGGCCGTGCGTACTCGTATTGCCGCCGACCGTACACACCGAGTTGGCCATTTAAATCACAAAGTGCTTTATTTATTACGACCCTCGGTACCTCGTGGTGCTCATTATTCGCGAGGAATACCTTCCGTCAATGACCAAGAAATTTGTTTTCAGACTTTTGATGCAGCGTTTACACAATGTGTTGGGTAGCTCGAACTACAATTTAACCAAAGAACAACTTCATTTGCCATATGTTCACTTCCGTTGCATTTTGTTAGTGTCGGCTGTACCAAACGTTCAAGGGATGATTGTCTTCTCAGGTTTGAACGTCCAGCAATAAAAATGCTGTCTGAAGATCTGTCTACCTTCCTCCTGCAAGGCAGGTTCCTGCCAGGCAGGCCTGCCAGGCAGGCTGCCAGGCAGGCTCTCGTAAAGGCTCTGCTACAGTCGGACGTCAAGCGTAGCAAACAGTGTAGTGCACACAGATAGTGATTGGTCACAGATATCGAGTTCCTGGTAGCCGGCCAATGAACGTTCTGCACTATGTTTGCTGCACTCAACGTCGGAGTATAAAGGCCCGTTCACACTGTTGCAACCGAGTACAACTGAGAGAGACGAGGCCTGTTGAAACCTCTTAAAATTTCTTAGGATGAGGGAACACACTGGCACTCTGGCGCCATCTATGCGGTGACCCTGCAACTGCATTTCACAAGAGTGCAGGTTTTGCGGGATTTCCGAGGTCAAATGTGTGTAATACCTATAAGAAAGGCTCATTTATAACTTTGACAGAAGTTTTTCGAGCCAAGAAAGAAAGGATAATGCGCGAGAGAAATAGAAAATATGCCAGACCGCCAATTTTACACTGCTACCCAATAGATGGCACCAGTGTGTCCTCTCGTAGAGGTTTCAAGGCACCCAGTTCTAAGAGGTCACAAGGGTGTGAACGGGCCTTAACAGATTCTTAAGAACTGGCTTTTTGGGAAACATTCACTGGAAGTTGAACCTTGCTCAGATTCCTGGACACGGCCTTAATTTTTGTACATATTTTTCCACACAAGAGGTACAAAAGCCCTTGGCAAGATGGGACACGAGCTCTTCATCAGCTTTCTATTCCAGCCTTTTCCCGCACAGCTGCGAGAAAAGGAAGAAAGTTCCCTTTTCCGTCCTTGCCAGCCCACTGCGAGCAGAACTCTTGCTCCCACTCGAGGTGGACCATGTGCTATGGCAGCCAACAAAACGACAGAATCATTGGTGCCAAGAACGACACAACGCACATTTGAGACAACTTTTATTCTTGACGTAGAGAACACTAAGGATGTGGGCAAGCAGACTCATTGTGCAGGTTCTCTTCCCACCGTTTGTCCCAGTTGTCCTACGTAAAGCATGTAAAGTATCTTACACACCCCTTAAAGTTGGTGACCATGTGCTTTGGAAGTATTTTTTGTTCCTGCAAAAGCCAGCCTACTTCCACCCCCCCCCCCTCCATGCCGACGGGTTTTATTAATGCGTCCAACACTAAATGTTACCTCGACACTTGCTGGTTTGGTTTTTAGGCGAGTTGCATAAGTTACAACGAAGCCATTTCTGCACATTTTTGGTGCAGGATTCTCCATCAAGTGGACCGAAGGTGGGACAGCAGCCCCAGCTCTCTATCGAGCTTCTGCACAGTGGGTAGACATTACGGTTACAATACTACCAAGTGGCAGAGTTGCATCAACTACCTCAGTGTGAATTCTGATGCAGCAACTCTGATTTTTTCTAGGCAGAAGATAAGCTACATCTAATAGGATGTCTACGCCAGTGACCCGTAAAATGTGTTGCCTTTGTTCAAATCAAGGGGTCAAATCCGTGTGGGAAGCCCCAGCATCTTCAAAACGCGTATCTGGTATATTCTCGAAACAATTATTTCCAAAATTGTAAAAAAAATTAAAAAAAGGTGCACAAAAAGTTTTGCGAGTTTGCCCGCTTCAGTCGGTGCCCCCTGGGGGACCAGCCTGCTGTCGGCTAGCCTCGGGAAACGACCAGATGGTCTCGAGAACTCGGCAGCTCAAGTACGGGTAGACTACAACGTCCCTGGGTAGCAAGCCCCACAGTAAGCTCGCAAAAGTTGCTGGATATTTTTCTTCCTCTGTCGTTTTGCTACATTCCCTCCCCAACAATGTCCCCACCTTAAAAACTCTCGAAAGAATTTGATGCCTGGCGGAAATTCTCTGTTCTACCTCCTCTTTACGAGTCTCGTGTGAGTGTGTCAAAGTGTAAACTGAGGTAAGATTTACTCCTTTCTCGTTGCGAGGGTTCCTTCTTGCGGGTCGGCCTCTGTTAGCACCTCTGAGCAAAGCCATTGTTACGGCGTTGATCGATCTGCGGTTGGCAAACACATCTACGTCCAAGCGGCGTTTATTCGAGTGCCACTGGCGGTACACATATTTGATTTTCCATAACCCCTCTGGCTCGCATGCACCAAAAGGTTGCATTGTCCGAAACAAAATGCTGCTTCGGATAGAACAGCCGATACAGCGTCGGACGGTCGGCTAGACAATTTAAGTACATACCCGGGCCAACTGCAAAATCGGGACGTCCTACAAAGCCAAAAATGGGAGTCGCTCCGAAAGCTTGCCAAGCATGGCTCGCGTGAAAGGCCAGACAGTGGTCACCTCCACGCGTCGCGCACTCTATGACAATCTAAAGAACACCTATGCATAGGTTACAGACATTCGGAAGCACGGGGCAGACTAGCCAGCTGACAACACACTAGAAGAGTGGTGCACAGTATTCCAAGCATTTGATCTCTGGAATGAACGGCTGTCAAACCATCTATAAGCACAGCCCTCTTTCAGCACCCAGGGTTACCAGCTTGCACATTCCAGATTGTTCGCTGCCAAACGTAAGACAATGGACTGCCCTCGCAGGCGGTGTGCATTTTACACGCGGTGTGTGAACAGCACACCGACTGACATCTTGAGAAAAACATTTTATGCATGTCCCATGTGTGTTCTGGGAGCCCCAAAGGCTACATCGTCATCATATGACGGTGTATTTTGTTGGGTGCAAATCCTCTCGCAAAATTCATGTCAAAATCTCACAAGCGGTTGCCACCCAGAAATTTTTAGCACAGCTACTGAGACACAGCACTACAGTCGTTTTTGACTAGCAATCGCTAGGACTTGAGAAACAAATGAAAATGCATAAAAGATGCAATCTTTTCAGATCAAAATGGCAAACGGATGCCAGTTGCACACTGGAATGCAAAATTGACACTGTCAGTGAGGGCAGCCCCAAGTCGGAGGCCACAGTCCACATGCAAACTCGCAGCAATTCATTACGGGCCACATAATCGGAACGCCTTGTTTGGGTAAGCACTTTGGTCCTTGGCTCTCTCTAGGCATAATGGTTTGCCATCTCTTAATGGATGACTCGCACTAACTGACTCAGAAAAAAATAGGATCTTTTTGGAAGTATAATGTGTTTGATGAGCCTCATGATTTGTAAAGATGCGAAAAAAGTATCTTCACTGGCTCCGGTGAGTATAGTAAAATGGCCATAATAAGGTAATCTGGGCCCACATGGATCAATGCCATGCAGGTATATCCGAGGCCTTGTTCATGCTTTTGAGGATATAATACTATGCATAAAAAGTGATGCAAGTGCGGTTGAACATACTACAAATGCACACACTTGGCAGACTTCAAGAAGCCGGTCTGCCAAACACGCAATGAAAATAATTCGACATGTATGTACACATAAATTATTTCTATAAACTATTCACAACTGTTCTGTATGCGGAAAATATAACTACAAAGTTTCAGAAACAGCTGAAAGTAGAAAGGTGATATACAAATGGGAAGATTTACAAAGCTGTGTCAGCAAAACTGCACTCCAAAGGTGCAAAAAGGGGTTAAAAAAGTAGCCTGTTGCTCCTTGCACGCACACGTGAAAAGGAAAGCTCTTGTGAAAGGACCGGCGATTGTCAAACAAACTATAAAAACCTTAAACAGGTCGTTGCACCATGGGCCTACACGACCGGACCCAAGTGTCGGTCGCATTTCCACCACAGCTCGAAACGTCTTCCCGATTGACGCAGTCGCGAGAAAAAGTTTAAATTGAGGGTTCTACGAGTATTAACTACAGCCTTAGGGTTTTGTCGTTCCATAGTAGTGCCAGTTTGCACAAAGGTAATAAATACTGGACCAAAGTACACTCGGGAAGGAAATTTGTAAAATAAACATTCATTAAGTACTTCTTGCCATTGCCTCGGCCAGCGTTCTGGTCACAAGGTCTGCAATCGCCGTCCAATACAGCACCCGCTGTCTACGTTGGTTGGTTTTGAGATCTGGACCCAAACACGTTTCCAGCAACATTTCCGGGCAGACGGCACAACAAAGCTTACAGATGGCAACCAGACATGATATGTTGCAACATGCGAACGTGCGGTGCTCAAGCGTGACAGAGGCCGCCGACGAAACGCATTTGGCACGTCCGCGCGTGGCCCCGCACGAGCGTCGGTCGAACGGGACGGGCCGTTTCGGAGCGACGATGTTGTGGCACTCAGTTGCTCCGAGCACCGCGGCGAAGCACGCGGAGGTCACGGGGAAAGAGCGGGGTGACCCCGCTTTCGCAGAGCCCCCCTCCTGAGGCGGGCTCCACGCGGAAGGACTAGAATGGGGCTGTGCCGGGGCGCTCAATGCCTGGCACCACCGGCCAGCTTGAAGAGCTCCTGGACCGTGACCGCCACCCGCACCAGGCCCTTCTCCTCGAGGACGTCCTGGGATGAGCACGTCGCCTCCTGGCGACAAGAGACCGGCGTGCCAAGGTCAGCCCCCGCTCACCCGTCCCGCCAGGCGGCTCCACCGAACATAGCGCAACATCCTAGATTTCGTTCCGGCATGGAGCGAAAGAATGAAGAGACGTTGGGCGCAATTGGGGAGGTTCTTGCGGTAACTGATGCCGTCTGCCGGCCGAAGGGGGATAAAATGCCGCGTGGGGTGCCTCTGTCGCGCTAAGCCGTGAAACCTACCGCCACGACATGACGATAGGGGATGCAGCGGTTCATTTCGGTTAACGGCTTAACGCAACCGGCACTCCCCGCACAATATTTTTGGCACTCCGACCTGAATGCCATCATTCCTGCTTGAATTGACAATTTGTGGACTGCAGCACGCCACCTATTGTACAGTGCCAAAAAACTTGGGTTCGAGGGTGCAGAAGGGATGCAAAACAGGGCAGTGCATAGAACACTCCTCAGAAGCTTACAAAGTCAACATACCCGCGATAAAAATGCGTCGCAGGTCCAGTCTTTCGGCTGCCATGGCGAGCCGTCCGACTTCCTTCTCTTCATGGCAGCTATCCAAGCTTTTTTTTTCCGCGAGACGCACGCTTATCCGATTGAAATCTAAAATACTAGGCTATCTCTTTCCCGTAAACGATGCGACCCACGACACAGATTGTGCTTCCGCAGCAATCTAGTACAATATAGGAAGAAGGTGGTGTGCTCATCGCCAGCGTCAATTCAATCCAGTGATTCAAGACGGAAGTGAGATGGCAGAGTCGTCAAATCTGATCAAAATATCACAAGAACTGCGCGCTTTTTGCCGCGTCAGCGCACGTGCTGGGATCATGTGGTGTTGTAGCGGTCAGCAGTGCATGTTGCTGCTGACCGCTTTTCCACCCATAGAACTTTACCTCATTTCCTGTAAAGGTGTCCACTATGAGAATAAACTCTGGCCTTTGTGAGAACTATAGCCCAGGGACAATAAATACGAAAACTAAGCGGTTAGACTATGGGACGACCCGTTACAAGGTGCCGTCCTTGAGAAAGCACGATGCCTTCATACAATTTTGCAGCATCTGAGCTAATAACACGAACGTACCGGTGCCGCCCCCGCCCCTGCCCCCGCCCCTGCCCCCCCCGCCCCCGACTAAAACGGCTTTTAAAATGAAGTTTGCGCAATACTGACCTGCTGTCCAAATCTCTATCCGAGGATATTTTTTTTCCAGGTTGGGAGATGGATCTCATCTTTTGGTGCAGAGAGGAGAGAAATTTACCTGTAAAGTTACGTGGTCAGACTCTCACTCTGGTGCAGAGCGGTTGAATAAAACTTCCCCTTTAAAAAGTTCTCCGTCGGCAAAACTATGTCGTAACTCTCATCGACACATGTACGCCTACGGAGCCTTCGTAATTTTCTTTGTCTTTCACTTTGGTATTGAGTGAAGGAAAACAAATGGGGCTTTGTGAACGTTTATATAGTGATGGGTCAATCTGCCTCCGAGATTCGGTGGCGTGTGTAGCTTGTCGAGTGCGGTCTGGAACCGTTAACCCGAGGTTTGCAACGTGCTGCACGCTGCTGCGATCACACGATGGCACGCCCGTGCGACGCCTGTCCACATCAACACAATTGAATAGATGACTGACCGAGATGTACAATATTTGCATCAGATTCGATTCCGGTGCCACCATGGTTGTCCCGAAGCCGCGAATTATTTGTCTCAATGTGCGGAAATGAAAGTTGGCTAGGTCAAAACGTGCAGTCATAGCTGGGCGAGGGTTTATCGGTCGATTCACGATAAGCCGGAGCTTGCCCCAATGTGACGAGCCTAATGCAACAGAACTGAGATGGTCCTTATATTGGTGCCCACACCCACACCATCACTTCCAGCCTGCTGTGCCGAACCAGGCAATGAGCACACCTCCCCCTCCAGCCCACCCTAATATAGGCCTAAGAACGGTTGTGCACCTGCTTGCTCACAGCCTCAATGGGGGACTTAGTATCGTTTCGAGTATGCGTAGCAGCTTTTTTTGAGAAAGGTCAATTGCCGCCCCCTGTACGTGGAATGCTCCGGAAATATATCTGGGGCATTGTGTTTCGTGGAATGTACTATCTGTGATGAGCAGAAACGAACGAAGGTTTTCATCATTTAGCACCTTTTCATTAACCGAGAACACTTGAAAAGCGACAATTTCCCACACAAATGCCACGCACCAGAAAGCACAAGTTCTATGACCCCTTATTTATTCCAAACATTTTTTTAAAGTCTCGATTTATTTTTATTTTGACACTTTTTTTGGTAAAACAATAAAATGTGACCACTATAAGAGCCAGGAAATCTGCAGATTATTACTCTCGATTTGCAAGCACCCGTGATGTTTTCTTCTTTTTATAGAGTGGTTTGGCAAACATTTTTGCCACCTTCGGCGCTTGTTGCAGGGTGGGTCACCAGACCACGCCCATATTACCCCACACGGTGGAAATCACAGAAAATTAGGTTTCATTGTAATGTACTTTATTTAGCAGCACTTTGTCTACAAGGGCATTAGCATTGAGATCACAATAAGTAATTGGTTCCTAGACAAGCCTTTGTTTTTAACAGTAAAGACAATATCACTGCATCCACATCGAAATGTCTGGAGAAAGATAAATGCCGGAGAAATTGGCCATTTATCTACAGCGAGGGGCCAAATGGATTTAACCCGCTCCAAAAAAATCTCAAAAATCCGTTTCGCTTGCCCCATCAAAGAGCAAACTTGCCTCTATTAAAAGGTACAAATAAAAACTATATTTGTTCTACAAACCACACACGTCAAGTTTTACTACAATACTTCCCCTAGACAAATGCACCACCTAGCCAGACTTTTGTGGCAAATTAGTGTCGAAACATTCCAAACTGATTACGAGATTTATTTTAATGGTGGGTTAGATCCCCTTGGCCCTTGCTGTATATATCGCTTCATCATTCAATAAATGCAAACTATAAGCTGGAAACTTTTGCCAACGCTGAATGTGCATGGTCTTGTGCGCAGCTCATAAAACATGACATAGGAAACTACAAGCAAAGGTACTGTAAAGACGCAACCACTTCATTGTCACCTACTGTCTCCCCGAAAGAAACTTTCTCAAAAGACCTCCGCGCATCTTTTTTCTTCTCAAAGGCAGACTGTAACATTTGCACATTTACTGTTCACATCCCACACAGACATGTGAAACATTTCCAAGGAAACCCTAGAAGCGAATGATGCAACAGTAACTGCCAACAGCACACATGCAGGAAAGCGACCGAGCGGCAAGCAGCGTCATGGTGGCTAACATTTCACGTAACAATCAGCACCCGTGCATGTGGACGGCCGTTATGTCTAGCATGGGTCAAACAATGCCTGGCTGGGAACAGAGGCTGCGATAAAGGCGAAACGTCCGCAACGAAAGCAAAATCATATTTGACAGAGAGTTGTAAATTAAGAATACCTGGACAGGCAGCATGAAAGACTGCGACAATACTGAATACCTTGACAAGATGCACTACAGGTGTTTCCACAAATATTTGGTAATGTCGAGAGCCTATACTCGCACTAAAGGCCCGTTCATACAGCCCTATTTTCTTACGTTACAGAAGCTTACATCTGCTTTGGTTGAGGGTCACCAGGACATCCCTGCTTCACATGAAACATGGTAACCAATTGAAGGAGTAGCTTTGCACACGACATACGAAGCACAGGTGTCTCGGCGACTTGTAGTGTAACGCAAGAAAACATAAGAAAACACCCGTGTGTGCAATAAGGTGTGCGAATGCATAAGGGGCAAAAAATACTTTTCGACAATAATGGCAATGCATTACCAGCTCGCAAAAGAAAAATGGCCCGTCCCCCAATAGACCGATTTCGCTAAAAAATAAGGTCGACGCCACCATAACTGTAGTCGCCAGGAGAAGAGCACAAGTGCACAATAGAGTTTGTGCAGTCTCGTGCTTTGCTCGCGCAGACCCGCAGTGGAGTTATCGCGACGTACAGGAAGACTACAGTTCCCAGGATGCATGCTGGCAGTGGCGACGTAATAAAACTGGCTGGTGAAGTCGGTCCATGTTAGGATTGCAGCATTCGTCTTTGAGATGCATCGGGCCAAAACGAAGAATGAGAAGCGAAATGATCCAGCACAACCAAGAGCACCAAAGCGTAGAGAAGACCAACTGGAGTGTGCGAGTCAGATACGTTGTGCAAGCTTTGTTTGTTTGGTCAGTTCTGCACGGAAATGACTAGAACAATTCTGGACATCGAAAGGTTAGTGTGGACAAACCAGAGCTTACTTTGTAACCAGATATGTTTTACTTCGAATGCCACAAGAACAGCTCCACATTGCTCTCGAACGACTCGAATATATCTGGAAATCTAAGGCGGCCAGAGAGACAAAGTAAGTTTCGGAGTAGTTAGAGCGAGTCGACGCGGGCAAAATAGATTAATATTTCGAGAAGCCATCTTCTCTCAGTTAAATATATTACGTGCCAAAGACTCCACAGAGTGGGCTAAATAGGGCAATTCATCTAGGGTGTCACAAGAGACCCTCCCTCGAAACCCGCACTCGGTGCTCAGGTGCTCGTCCCCAGCGTGCCCCGACTAGGCACGTCCCTCGCCCTCCACAGCCCCTCACCTTGCGGGGGTCGGATATTTCACACCACACTTCTTGTAACAGTAACTCTTTCGATGTTTGTGACAAAATATGAGACTTCTCTTGCGACTCCGATAAGAAAATGCCAGAGTCAAGAAGCCATGCAGCCTCTGGGGTTTCACAGTGGCCCAGAAGACTCACAATGATCTGTGTTTGCACTTTCTCAACAAAACACACAAAAAAAAAAAAAAGAAATCACGGGGTTATATTGAGAAATAAAAGGCTAGACTTGAAATGCAACATGATTCAATAAAGTATAAAATCTTCAATGACAGACTAAGAAATGCGAGGGTAGAGTGGAGAAAGCAAACTAACAATATCACAAGTGGCACTCAAAGTTTTCAAGCTTCCTGTTACTCTGACAAAGGAATGCAGTTTGTTGGATCCTTGGGGAGAATTACGCCGCTCCGTTGGACAATATCACCAGAATCCAGATTGTTTGGGGGATGCTTCCATAGTCTGAAGCAATAAAAAATAAAATGCAGAATGAAAGCTGGAAATACAGGAATAATTTGGGATTCCTTTCTGTGCCCTTTTAGACAAGTGCACCATCATTTGTTCAAAATCAGAAGCCCTCTTCAGCTGTTGCCTCTGGGTTAAATGATAGCCTGGAATGCCGGTTTTTCAGAAAAAGGTTCTGGAAGGTGCCACAAACATAATTCCTTCGCCACTTCCCAACCCAGGAAAACACGAGATCTGGAGCTAGTGGTGCATGCATCTGCAGCTGCATAAATCCACTAGGGAATATGCACCATGCTTGATAAGAGAAAAAGCTTTTAGAGACTAAATGCATTTGAAGAAATCTATGCCCCTTCAAAATATACTTAGTGCAACAAATTAAGTAATGCCCTGCTGTACTTCTCGATGATCTATGAAGGCTGAAGATGATGCCAAGTAGTTTGCCACAATCTTACTGCGGAAAGGTGAGTGGTAGTTTTCAGTACATAATTTCTCGCTAATTCTTGTCCCGGGTAAAAAAATCCCTATTCTCTGTTAGCACTGCATCTACAAATGCTTCTTTGATACATTTTCGAGGAACAAGAGCTCTTCTACATGATAAATTGAAAATGAGCATGACTAAGGAGGTGGCAATATGCAGAGATCATCGAACAATTCAAAGCAAAGTAGAGTAAACTCATTTGAGCCACTTTGCTATTCCTCTGCAAGGACGCTAAGATCATGTTTGTGCAAACCTGACTGCGGAGAGCAGCCCAATTGCTAATGCAGAGCTGCTGCGCTTCTGCACACCCAGAGAATGTCCATCTAAACTCGGTGAGCATACTTGTTCCGACGCATAAAAGAAGACTAGAGCAGCAAGACTAAATGAACACAAGCTTTATGTTGAAGCAACACTACAGTGTACTAGGATACGGGGTAGTGTTGAGACCCGAGTGGTTCACGTGAGGCACGTGGTGTAGATCGCAACAGGTGTTGACACCGGCCCATCGCTAGTAGGGTGGTATGGTTATGCGCGTGCGCCGCGATAGGCGCATTGTGAACGCTTGATGCAATATTCGACAGCGGGCTGCAGCAACTTTCTACTATTGTGACGACTGCAGCACCGCGACAGTTGTCTACCGATGCAGCCTCATGAGCTCCCATTGCCACGTCAGTCCCAACACTACCCCGTATTCGAGTACTGTAGCAACACGCTACCAGAGTATAACAACTGAGCGAGAAATTCATGTGTTGTCATCACGGAAAGCCAGCCTCCCGTGTGCAACAGTTGGACAAGAGCCTGCTGTTTCAGCCAGCAGTCTGACAACGGGTGATCGAGCACCAGCTGTAGAGTACCAAAATGGGAATGAGCGCAAAGGGCATATTTGATTTCCAGTGGTCCTACTGTTGAGTCAGTCCTACATATTCTTTACAGACAATTCCAACACGGTGGGACCTTACCATGCAAGAGACTTCAGTGGCCGAGAGAATGAGCTACTTCTCAATAGGAACCTTGTCTAAAGGAAACTTGGCCAAGCCAATACAAGCACAAAATGCATACAAAGATTATTTGCATGCTGCCTCTTAAAAAACATATAGAAACATGTACAAAAATATCTTTGCTGAAAGTCCATTCTGGGGGAAAATTGACGCATTAAATTCAAAATGCGTATTCTTTCATGCAGTACACTTGGTTCCTAACAATAAGGACCATTCTAATAAAACATCGTAGTATTGAAAAAAGAAAACGCCTCTTAAAGGGACACTGAACTCCTCGAAATAACATTGTTCTAAAAACTGTCCGGATATTAACGCAATATTTATCTCACGAGACAGATTTATATTTGCAGAGACAGCATTTGCTCACAGAAGCTGGCTCGAAAGTGGCTCGTATATATCGACGTCAGGGTGACGTCGTAACAGGAGCCACTTTGTAAGGCCTCCCATTGGCGTTAAGGTGCACAGGGGAGAGGTGCAACCGTTAGCACGTACTGCCAGGGGTTTCCTCCGTGCATTGAAAAACGTTGCAAGTCAGAAAAGTGGACCGGAGGGCCGACTTGTGTGGCTCCGTTAAACTCTGCCTTACAACATAAATACTGCATTAATTAGATTTTGTTTTGGGAAAGTTTTCACTTAATTACATTTACCTGTCCTAGTCAGGAAGTTTAACAATACTGTTTCTTGGGAGTGCAGCGTTCCTTTAAGAGAGAGGAAGTGAATTAGGAGTATGGTTTCATCTAGAAAGCTTCTCCATCAGATGTCAAGGGCGGTTTCTAGAGTTTTCAGAAATATTAATAAACAAGCTAGGGCAGGCCAAAAAGGTACACAGCCAAAACCGGTTTGATAAGTCTGTGTTACGGGAAGCCTTCCCTCGTCTTTCATTCGAGCCATCAAGCCGAAGACCCGAAGGGCAAAAGTGTCTTCTTGTAAAATATTGATTAATTATCTGGCACTGCCTAGCACGGTGGCAGATGGGCTGCCTTATCTATCTACCCCATGAAATCTGTCGAGGATGTAGCCTCTGTCGTATCACAGGCTGCACGAAGGTACAGCAGTCAATCAATCACTCCCAGTTGCGGATTAACGCTACCGGCCAGTGCGCATAGACCAAAAATATTTGTTCTCTTTGGCATCGATGGTGCCCAAGACACATGTATGTATCAAGATACTATGGCGGCATGCCCGAAGAAAAGTACACGCTGCCCTCGGTCCCACTCGTATATTCGGCAAAAGCCATTCAAGGAAGTAGCTCGGCGGCGTGCCACTTGAGCAACAATGAACCCAATAACACAGAGAGCAGACCTTAAGGCACGCGCTCTTGGAAGAAGACGAAAATGGCTCTATCACGAGGAGCTGCAGCTCTCGTAATGCCCAAAGATACACTTAAAAAAAAAATTCTCTCAATACTCGTCCAGTAGGAACGGCACTCAAGTGGCGACTGAGACTCCCAAAGTCCCGGGAGACGGCGAGAGGAACTACAACATTCCCGCAAGGCCGGCGTACAGATAGACGAAGAAGGCCAAGCTGAGGCCGAGGCAGAAGGAGGAGGCAGAGTCGTGGCTGGAGGGAGACCAGATGGCCAGCGTCACGCAGGTGGCCACGAAGACTCCCAGCAGCACGGGTGCGAGCAGCCGGTCGGCCCTGGTCACGGGCGGGCCAAAGCCCCGCAGCAGAGAGGCCGTCGCCCGCGCCGCCCGCACCACGTCTAAGCGAAGCACCAAGTCCTCCCAAAAGAAGAGGTCTCCCTGAAATGGGGACGGGACCCCTCAGTGCTCGGCACCCCGCTGCTAAGAGCTCCCCGCTGCCACTGCGGTCCCCGCTGCTACGGTGGCGCCTACAATCCTCAAGAGCAACAATGGCGGTGCACCGGTCCTCTGCTTGACACTCGAGGGCTTAAGACGCGGTTCGATCGCTTTGCCACGCTCCACTACCGAAAGGGAACGGAATAACAGAGGCGGCGACGCACCTCGGCCGCAACAACCGGTGCATCACTGCGCCACTTTCCTCGATCCAGTGACCTCGGCTTCCACCGGGTGCAGCGCGTGTTCCACGCTTTGCAAGGACATTGGCCGGCTCGTTTCAAAAGGAACTACGGCGGCAACCGTTTTGTTGAATGATGTTGCAACCGCAAAATGTTCTCCGACACCGCAATGTTTTGTCAGCAGTCGTCGTCAAAACAGCTCAAACGAAACCTGAATGTCTCAACCCGGTTTCATCGTTGAGCCAGTCAACATTCAGTGACACTAGTTTGACTGAGAATCAAATAATGATTCAATCGTGCCCGGTGCTGGACAAAGCGGAAATGTGTAGCCTCAGGTTCTGCAAGTGCGAACATGCCCGGAGGAACCCCTCGTATCGTGCATCCAAAGGTTGCGAGATTAGCCTCCAGCCCTTGCCATTCTTGACAGTGCTGCGCTGCGTGTTTTAGCGACCTTTCGAAGGGTGTGTGCTTGGCTAACTGAATATAGCCAAGCTAGGTAGAGAATAGCTCCCAGTCCAGCAGGACAGCGCCATTAAGAACAGCAAGGTCGGATACACCGATAGCCGCAAACCTCCCAATGGCACCCGGTGCAAGCAGTTCCTCTTTCCATGTTCCTGAGGCTCCACTGACTTTGACCAGCACCGTACATGGGCACCAGATCGTTAATGTCACGTTTGTAACAGGGGCATCAAAAGATGAGCATCCGCTTCCCAGTTGTTTCTGCAATGGCTGGTTCCTCGACAAACTTTATGAAATAATACCAGATTTAAATGATTGTAGGCTAACGAAAAAGCCAAAACAGTTGAGCTATCAGAAATGCTCTGGTTTGTTTGCAGTTCTATCTGCTCTACCGCTTTACCCAAGTATAAGGCCATTCTGCACTTGTCTCTCGATAGCATTTTTCTTTCTAATCTCAACTTTGTCCATAAGTGCAGCAGTATTAGCGAACATGACGAAGTGCAGTCAAGTGCAACATCAAGCAATGCGACGCCGTTTGCTGTTCGCCTGAATTCCCATCTCCGGGCACCAGGGAAAAGCTTTAATACCAGAGTCCATAAAATGCAATTTCTTTTTTCTTTTTACTACATCTGTGGAAACAATGTTTACTCATAAACCCTAAAGTAATTTTTTTTTCTGGCCTTTAAGGGGGAAGGGGGGGGAACCGCCATCGAGTGGCAAGTTGTGCATAAAAGGCCTATAACGAACTGTTACTGAAACTTAAATTAAGAAAACATTGCCCATGAAATGTTTGTTGATGAAAGATTCCTTCCCACTTGAAACTCGAAAATGTTATGCTGCCTGTCTGAGTGACTAAGCTCACTGTGAAAGTGGCAATGCACGACTATAGCCATTGACAAAGTGAGAACGGCATCTTTGAAATGCCCGTCCTCCAGCACGTGCTTTGGCTGCGCAAGTGCGCTCGAAACGCCCAAATGTTGTGGAAGGTAGGAAGCTGGAGGCGGGACAAATCAAGGTCCTCCCTGTCGTTGTCTCTTCATCTGTGACTCTCCACAAGCTCCGTGATTAGTGTTGCCACTGCATCTCGGTTGTGCGGTGCGATGCTACCACCACTGAAATAGGGAAGCTCAAAAGCGTTTTGCTTCTGGCAGTGCTGCTTTCCCGCGCTTCGCCGTAGGTGGGATTGGAAATAAAGAGCATAGCGCCAGCCTGCAGCTCGCCATCTTGTACCCCACATTAAACTAGGTAATAAAAAAGTTGATCAAAATCGTTGCGAAAAAAAAAAAAGTGCGTAACAAGAGACGACACAAGTGCGTCTTTCACGCTGTAATTATATTGATCTTCACATCCGAGTCAAAACAGAAAAACAATATGGCCCATATGGAGCAGATAGTTGCATCACTCGTAAAAAGGGACGAGAATGAAGCGTGGGATGCAGCGAGGGAAAGGGAAGCTGAACAATGAATCATGCACATGCTGGTAGCAAGCAGACTGGGAGCTCACTAAATGCAGAGTAGCAAGCACCCTGTAGCCCTCGGGGTACTTAAGCCACAAGGCGATATTGAAGCCTAGCTTCGTATGACAGCATAGAGAAAACACAACCATGCACTTGTGATAAGTTGTGGTCTAAGCCAAGTTTGGAAACCAAGGAACGTACATCAAGAAGTGTAAAATCACAATAAAACTCGCTGGTAGCTTGTCCCGAAACACCTCTAGACGTACGAAGCCACTGCTTCGTACTTCCGCAGCAAAAATATTTCCCAAACGCGCAGGACCCTGGGCCTGCCCGTCTCTTCCGGATGGGCAGGCCGAGGGTCCCGCTGGTCCGGGAGAGAGGCATGGTGAGGTAAAAAGGTGGAAAAAGGGGGAACTGAACAAAAAGAAGCAGGCGTTTACAACCGGGCAGTTAAACTCGTTGCGCGGCAGTTTTTTGACGTAACAGCGTAGAACGCAAATGCAATTAATGAGAAATACGTATATCACTACGGGAGTTCAATGGGACCGGCATTTGAGAGGGTAACGGGCAGAAAAACATATAAACTAGGAACGTATCAAAGATTCTGTTGCAGTAGTCTCGACACTTACCGGGCAAAGTTTTCCAAGTATCGCAGACGGGTTTCACCGCACCATATCAACAGGCAGTAACAACCAAGCAAGTGCCACTGCCTGGTTGTTGCGTGTGGTTGTTGGTTAATTGCTTACTCGCGGCAGGAAATGCCTCAGGGAGACGAGAGCAATGCACAAAATAGTAGCATTTTTAAGTCGCAAGAAGCGCAACATGATTTTCTCACGCGCAACCAAGTACACATACAGCAAGAGGGATATTGAAAGAAAACAAAAAGTAAAAGAAGCAAAACCAGGAAATGGCAAAACCAAGTGCAGCAAACGCAAAATGTCTCGCCACCACGTCAAGCTGACCTGGCCCCATTTCCAAGAAATAGGATTTAGTGTCTTCAATGCAAACTCCCATCACTCAGACTTCCATAAAAGAAACACTAGCGGTTTCAATATTTTTATAATTAACAAGAACAATAAAGAGCAAATCGAAGCCAAAACCGAATGTCCAACATTGGCTAGTGCCAAATCCACGGCCTTCCTCTGCCTCTAGGAACTCAAGTCCTGCGAGCCACTTCAAAACTCTTGGAACATCCAGCAATCCCAGAACTTGGCAAAAAAAAAGCAAGTGCCAGTCAAACACATTACAGTGTAGAGAAAAAAAGCTTGCTGCAATTTGTTCGAGTTACTACCACTTGCAGAAAATTTGAGACCTTTTCAAAAGCTAGCAACAGTGGTTTGCTCCAAGTGGCTCGCACGACAGAGCTGCGACACCAGCTGAGGGGAACCGGCATCAGCAACGCACCAAAAGTTAACCAATGGCTCACGCAGGCTGGCAGGTTCTGGAAAATGTCAGATCTGCCAACCGCAGCAGCTGGTGGCAAACAAATTTCCTCTCAGTGGGCCCTTCCAGTCTTAGCTCAGAGCCTGGGAGAAGCCCAGCCACTGCACCTAGAGAGTGTATAGTCGGCAGCAAAAGTTTGCGGGGCATGGGAGCACCAGCCGAAAAACTGGCTGCGCCTACCGACGACGCCCACGACGTAACGGGGACTGGCGCAAGGTGCCGTGAAATGTTGTCTGTAGCATGCGAGCTCCATCACCCATCACGGTGGCTGAGGCAGACGAGCGGCACGATGGCTGACAAAGTGGCACATTGCGCAGGTTCCAGTCATCTCGTGCGCATCGGACGTAAGCGAGTAAAAAAGTCATGTCTGCGAGCATGAAAAGAAGCGAATTCTCAAAGCGCAAGTCCTGAGAGCAGTCACGCGCCATCAGAAGGAACAACCCGCAAACTTTTGCTGTCGACTGTACCTTGGTATATTTGTTTCAGTCAACTTGCTAAGCTTTGAAATTCTGCTCTAAAGTAGCATGTAAAGTGTGCCTCAACACTGGTGGCACTATTATCCAATCAGATGAGTCCTAGCGATACTGTCCCTCAAACGTGATAGAAAAAGAGTAATGTGCACATGGTGCCACGACGGAATAAGCTCCTCGGTTCAGTGAACGCTCGTGACACAAAGGAGATTTATCTATACTTAGGCTTCTCTGTGACAGGCAGTTTGAAAAACAAATCTTAAAGAAAGCTATGGGAAATACGGAAGCCTCTCGGAAAATTACGCCCCTACTAGCCCTACGATGCACTCAAAGGCATCGGGCAAGCTACACCCACTGCCACGATGCCAGAGACTTTGGGCCAGAGGGGTCCATATGACATGAGCAAATGACGTTTTAGCGAATAACAGGGGTGCGTGTTAACCCTCTCCTCCTCCTCCCCCCCCCCCACGCTGTGCTTATGCTGCCTCACGGCGACATTACAAAATGTGAACCCACTTGGCTCACCCGTAAACGCCGCTTCGTGGCGGTTGACTATTCGCTAAAACGTCATTTGGTAAAACGTAGGCATTCGCTAAAACGTCATTCTATCAAGTGAGTGCCTCCCAGGTCAGAGATAAACCAGTGATCCACCGCTAAGTGGTTTCCCAGTCTGTGTTCATCTGCAGGAGAGATCAGGCTTGTACTTATGTACAGGTCTATTCACACCTGGGACCCTATGCTACACGGCGGGACCAAGCGGAAAAGGGTCCAGGACAAAGCCGTCCGCTGTGATTGGTCAGTGGCGCGGCGCTGACCAATCGCAGCAGATGGCGTTGTCCCGGTACCCCGGTCCCGCTTGGCACGTCCAATGGCATCCAGATCAATTTAAAATATTCGTAATCAGCAATGTCATATAGCTGGCTAGTGAAGCTTATCGCGGCGACAATATATTTTCTGACTCCGTCTGTTCTCTTGCAGGCAATACGTGTCTTTGAAAGGATATTGGATGAACTTCAATGCCACAAATACACTCGTACACTCAATGTTCATCTTTTGCAATCAAGCTCACCCAGAGCAACAAATGTATTTTGGTGCAAAGTAAGAAGGTCCCACAGCTCAAGCAGGTTCGACCTCGACCCAACGCAAACGCGGGCATCTTGTACGGATAAAAGTAGACAAAATTGTCGGGGCCTTCCCCGTAGCAGTGGGGAACAATCACTAAAATACGAGACCAGCTTATCTTTAGCGTCCACTCCCAACAGCTCGGGATTTGAACGGCTCCCGGTATTGCAGTCTAAGGTTTTGCAAGCCGTAGACGAACAATGCGGTTCTCAGAGAACAAACCTCCAAGGTGTCGAACCGCTCGGCGCCGTACGACGACGGATCACGTCGACATACACTTCTCCAGCGCAAAGGTGACAGAGTGGAGAAAGCTGGACCAATCAATAGCCTGCCTTTCAACGCCCGATCTCTGCACACAAGTGTGCGCAGACAGCGTGGCGCAAGACCGGGGGTTGACCGACGAGCAGTTAGTTTGCAGCACCCCGTCGGCTCGGCTTCGAACGGATTACGGACGCGGCCCCGGGGGCCTACCGGCACTGCGGGACGCTCGCCTCTGCTTGGCCTCTCGGCCCTCCAGAGTCTGCGAGCCCGAAAGCCAGAGCGGAAGGCGGGGAATAACAAGGGACGGCCTTCTCGCCGTGCAGGACACAAACAGGGATGGGTTGCGGGTATTATTAGACAGGTGGGTTATGTACAAAGGTTTTCGTGAAAAAAGCAGCGTGTAGTTCCAGCAAACAAAAAGCGCGCTAAAATGTAACGAAGGGCATTCCACAGCAAGGGGTACGAGGATGTTGCCAAGGTTATTCACCATGTTCCAGGCTCAAATCGTCCATTTCTTGGGGTTAAATTTGGACATTCTCACATTGCCAAGTACACAAAGACACACGTATGAATGCACCAACATAGTCACGCATTTATTCGGAGTAGCTAGATTCCCTTCGTGGTTTGATATATTAACAAATTAGCCTTTCTTTTCGTCCATGGAAGCCTCCTACAGCCTCGTAACTCGGCATCCTGTAGACTGGACTCCCAACGAACCAACTTTACGCCTACTCAAAGATGACATTGAGAGAAGGGAAATCAGCTGCCTCGATTCATCCCAAGACAGACACTGAACGCGGCGGCCTAGCTCGGTGTTGCAGTTGCCACTGTTTCTCTTGCTTTGACTTCACCCTCTTTCGATAAGAAATATTACACTAATTATAGGTTTCCCGCAAATAAAAGCGCAGCATCCTTAAGAAATTGTTCTGGGAAGACCGTTGTCAACCCTAGACATATCTAGCTTCAATGTAGCAAAACTCCAGCCCGACCCACACTTTTATTTTACCAACACTGTGTAGAACTCGGAAATATGTCCTAGATAGCGTTAAGAAAGTGTGACCACACACCGTAAAATTGTGAGCATCCGCCCGTTCCACAATGAGTGCCTCCCCCTCAATGTTGTAACATTTGGAAAGTACACAAAGGACGTATCTTTTTGTTGACCGAAGGAGCGCCCACATTCCAGTTTTACATGATCCAAATTTTGAGTAGGCGCTTGCTCAGGATTTTACGGTAAGTGTGAAATATCAAAGGAAGATTTAGTGTCGAGCCAGTTGTTGTACAGGGCCATCACAAATTGTACAGTGAACATGCATTTTAGCCTATACCCGTTTTCACCTCAAGAAAACAGTAAGTTTTGCGCATTGTTCATACGCCGCACGAAATAGTTCTCGCCAGATTTGGTTGTCGGAGGCACAGGCGATGCTTTTTGCGTTTGAAACGTGTACTTCTTGATAAGAGAATGTGTATCCACTCCAAAATGCTACTAAATATATCTTAAATATCCACCTAAAGGTGAAAATTAGTAATCATCCGCGAGAAGCCGGACTTTTTTTCCTACGGTTCTTGAGGTGAAAACAGGTATAGAATGTAAAGTAAGCTAACAAGACCAAGCACCGCTCTTCAGTTTTAGCAGTGCAACAACTAAAATTTGCTCTTAGCTCACAGTTTATCAAAAGGTATTCTTTGCAGCATTAATTTTAAGGCTCCCACAACCTTAGAGCCCTAAAGTGATTAAGAGACATGGGTTCTTCCATAAAGCATTTTGCTTCTAAACTGAGATTCCTCATTGCCTCTGTTTTGCAAGGGAGGCTTTCAAGGGCTAGCTGGCTGCAGTCAAAGCTAGAAGAATGTTTTGATGAGTCACAGATGTGGCTAAATGCGAGCTACCCCTGCAGCTACTCCACTCTGGGCTCCCGACACTGGCAGACGACCGGAATAAAATGGTGCCTGTCCAAGCGGGTAAACCCTTGACAGACTAATTTGGGACATGCTGGCCCAAACCGAGCCGAAGTGGAAATGTTAGAAAGGTATGACATGGCGCAGCCCAGGGCCAATCCCAAGGGGCATTCTTGCACCTCACAACACTGACCTCCGGCACTCCCAGCTGACGGCAGGCACCGAGGAAGTTCTCCACGTTGCGTCTGCACTTGGCCATGGTCAGCTTGGGCTGCCAGAGACAAGGTGCGGACCAGTCAATGGCCCGCCAAATGGCCCATTTACGGCCGTGAACAAAGTCCTCAAATTCCGAGCTTTTGGTTCTTACGCTAAAATTCCTAAACAATTTGATAGAATGAGGATGCCTATACTATGTTTCATATTCAGTGTACAATGCTGTCAAAGCTACAGCAACTCGAGTGCGTGGCTTTATCTGGCATCCCCTATCCACGAGAGAGTGTGCAAATCCAACACTAAATCGAGACACATGCTTTCACTAGCAGCTTTGATGCTGTTGTACACAAAATATGAGACCGAGTAGAGAGTGATTGCCATGAAGAAGACGAACCAAACTCGGCACCCGAACTCCCAATCGGTCGAATGCACCTCAGAACTGACGAAGAGCCGAAAGCAGGCCCTGGAAATGAGGCCGTCCAACAGGCAAGCTACCTCCAGAGATTTCTTTCGGCCTTCGCTAGGCTGGAGTCAAATTCCTTGACCGTTGTCGGGAGGCCGTTAGCTCTCTCCTGACAGTTTCACAACTTCTCTAGTAGGATGGGCAGCACATCCTCCAAGGACGTCGCGAAACCCACCGTGCAAGATATATAACCGTAAAATCCCGAGCGATAGCCCAACTAACATCAAGAGCAAATCGTCTGAAAATGTGCAGTGAGCTAACTTTCGGTGTACAACCAAGAAAAGTTTTATATTATTGCTCAGTTTAGGCCCTTCCAAGCTTGTTATGGTGGCGAGGGGCAACGAAGCAAAGATGACTGCACACCCCAGTCAGCAAAGTTCGCTTATGTCCCACCATAGTTAACTAGCCGCATTTACGCCGAGGCCATCATTGATTCCAACACTACTATGACTAGGAGTGGGCTATAAACAATATAGAAAATCAAGACAAAAAGAATGGTGGGCTATCTTTCGGGGGTGGGGCATCTCTCGGGATTTTACAGTAAGTGTGCACACTGTCCGCGTCGCAGCTGCCAGATAAAATTCTCTAGTCGCATTGGTTGCGACGCCACCAGATTGGTCTGGTAAAGGCGAGCGAGTTGAACATTAATACTTAAAATTTACTCTTTACTTAAAATTTAGCCGACCATCGAAAATTACTCTTCGATGGTCGGCTACTGGTTGCCTCTTGCAGCCTCGGTTTCCCATGTTTTTCTATGGTAACACGCTCGTTTTTAAAGTCATTTTCTGGGTGCGCAACGTCACACAGAACTTGGCACTCGCATTACACATGTTGCTCAAACACTGCTTCCTCATTAGCCCTAGTTTCATGCCTCAATGGCAGCAAAAACAGTTTTAATGAATGCGTTGAAGCAGAGAGATCTCTGGCGCTGTCTCAGAGCCAGCGTTCGTCAAGGTCACAGCCGACGCGCCAACTGGAAAGCACATGCGCAGAAGTGTCATGCCAACAAAACACTTCTTTTCTTCCTTTTTCGGTTCCGCTGTCTTGCCAGTGGAGATGCTGTCAGAATACAGTCTACGCTCATATAGACCTGGTTACAACAGACATTGGATATAACATACCGATTACTGAAGTTCAGTTGGTTCTCCACATACTATTGACTCAATCTGCATATACTCCTCTTACAACAGACCGAAATCTTGGTCAAATCAAGTCTGTTATACGAGCTTAGACTGTACTTCACTGAGCACGCGTGTGCCAATAGGACTTCAGTTGGTCGATTAATTGCAGTGTTTGCCATGTCCACACCTACGTGTATCCCAGACTGTGTCACGACCCCAGAGCGAGCAGAGAAAGAAAAGCACTGACCACGGCGGGGGACGGCACATGGATGCTGGCAACCGAGCGTGGCCGCACCTGGTTGGCCAGGTGGCAGAGCACCACACCGTCCATCAGCGAGGGCCCCAGCTCCGGGGGCAAGCTCACCTTCAGCCGGCTCTCAATCACCTGCAGGGAGGCCATCCCAACTCGGACGTGCTTCAACCCGCCCCCGTCGAAGCGTCACCGTTCACTCCCACGCAAATTAAAGGCCACACACCTCAGGCTGTGCTCCGGAGGTAGTATGCTCATGGCGTATCCTAGACTTTGCTACATTTTTGTCACCAGCACCTTCAAAACGTAGCACAAAATTTGAAGTGCATTTGGTGTTCCAGTTTGTGACCCCCATGTATCGTGGAGAGCTGCACAGAAATTTGTTTCTGTACAGCCATTGCAATACTACAAAGCCCTACGACTGTCAGCAGAGTGTAATGAACAGTAAAATTCAAATGTGTAAGACTATGGTGCCTGGAACACGTTTCTAACTGGTGTGTTACTCCGTCCCGACTTCGGTCCCACAACAAAAGACGTCGGCCAGAGTGTCATTCCGTCCAATGTCTTAATGACTGGATGTACAACTTGTGGTAAAAACTAGGAGTTGATGCAAGTGTCGCTGTCGTCACAACATCCCAACTCCTTGCTGCCAGGGGTTCTGTATACAAAGCAACCTGCGGCAGAACATCCGCCGTTGCTGCCATGACACCGCCAGGGTCACGACCGGCAACAGCACGACACCTCTGCGACGTCATTCGGTGGAAATCGAGAGACCACCTTTTAGGATGTAGTAAACACACCGGTTCGAGACGCATTCCGGGCACCATACCAGCGAGGGTAGCACCGCCGGAGAAAAAGGGCTTAGGGCGCACCCATCGCAGCTGGTCCAGCAGCTCCTGCTCCTCCCGGGCCTTTTCCAGACCCCTGCGGATGGTGAAGTGGGGGTCCGGCCCCACGGCCAGAGCCCTGCGGGGAGGGGTGCGGGGGCTGCCTTTCCCCGCTCGGCTGGGGGGTCAGCCCGTTGGGCCTCCCAGGGGACGGGGCCTCCCGCACGGCACCCCTCTCCACCTTGGGGGCGCTCTGCAAAGTCCGCACGTCTCCCCGGTCAGGCCGCTTCTTCCCCGCACTTTGTCAGGAGATTGCTTCGAGCAATGTTTCTGGGGAATCTGGTGACACGAAACTGTCGGTCGAGCAGATGGTATGTCGGTCGCCCGGACCGTCTCCCCGCGAGGTGACTGAACATAGTTGGTAACGCCGGAGACGTTCCCAGCGATGATAAAAGGCAGGCCCAAAGCATGCGCCGGAGTAGCGGGTCGCGGGCCACGACGACGGCGGTTGACAAATGACTACATTCCGACCGGCCGGCACGTAAAGCCACTCTCCCTGGCAGACGGCAGCGAGAGAAACCCAACGAGCTGCAACGACGAGCAACCGTCCACACTCGAGTACCCCCCCCTCACCCTCGGCCAGCAGCCGACGAGATTAATGGGCAACTCCGGTCCATACTTTTGATTTTGGGATTATGACTGTTTTTAGTGCAGTCAGCGTCCCTGAATTGCAAGGTGTAATTTTTTTCTCGTTATTGTGCGTAGTTTTAAAGATATCGACGCCTCAAAGTTTTGTTTGGGGCGCGGCCAACAAAACCAAAACTAGCCGCTCGAGGCCCCGGCAACACTGGAAATCAGCCGTTATGTGAACGTGACATCAGGATCGTTCTCGTTCAACGAGTACGCAGGCCGAGCGGCACCTACCTCTGTTGCGCTAGCCGTCTAAAGATAGGAGGTAAGCTGATTTTGTTTTAATTCTGTATACGTGGTAGTTATCCAGCATATGTAGCAAGAGTTATTGTGTGTACCCAAAAGCTAGCGACTGGAAAACCCGTGAACTCGTACGGTGCCGTACTCGGCGGCCGCCCGTCGCTTGTATACTATGCCGTACCCGTCGCTTGTATACCCAAAAGCTAGCGACTGGAAAACGAGTGAACTTGTTCGGTGCCGTACTCGGCGGCTGTCGCCGTGCGTGCGGTCTTCCGTACTCGTCGCTAGGCCTAAATTGTCATCGGGGCTCCGTGGATGGAGCGGCGTTGCTCTACGCCGCGCTGCCAGTGACGTACAGTACTGGGGGCCCTCTCGCTTTCGCGCTGCGGGTCAGTCCCAGACACGAAGCTTTGAAGCTCTCCGGCGCGGGCCATGGCACCCGAACACACGTGTGCTGGTCTGTACACGTCTGTTTTTTCATTCTTTTTTCCTCGGGCGCGTAAAAGCCGAAGTCCAAAGTCCACTCGTCGAACAGCGTTCACCCACACCTTCTCCAATTTCCAGTCCGTTGGAAACTTGTGAAAAGCACCTCCGTGTTGCGCAGCGGGTTGTTTGAGCAGCCCACAGCGCTACAAGTTGCACTCGGCATCTTTCAAGGAACAGCTGGGCAGTCTTGGGCGCACCGAGTTGCTCGCTAAAACGAGTCTTGGAGTCCTCACAAGCAAATAAACAAAAGGCTGTACCGAAGCTACACGGGCTACAGATAAAAGCAACGGCTGAACACGCCAATCACAAGCCGAAGTAGCGGTGGTAGCGGCTCAAAGAAGCGCGCAACGCCCGGACCGGAGGAAAAAATTGACCGCATCTCCACGTGGTGAATGATGTTGATTGGGGCGAAGCTCTGGTGGTGCTTGTCTGCATAGACGCTGAGCCGCAGCATGCCGAGCCTTTCGTTCGTTTTCATCCATTTCAGAAAGAGAATGTGTGGTATGGAACGTGGTTATATACGCATTTGAGCATTTGACCGCAGCGCCCTCTCGTCTATAAACGTTGAGCCAATGCATGCAAAGTTTAACGCGATTATATACGCATTTGACCGCAGCGCCCTCTCCTGTATAGACGTTGAGCGGCTACATGCAACGTTTCATCCATGACATCCCCAGCTCTTGAGTTACTACCACATCTCAGAGCCCCTACCCGTCCCGCAGTCATGGCCGAGTGGTTAAGGCGATGGATTAGAAATCCATTGTGGTCTCCCCGCACACGTTCGAATCCTGTCAACTGCGCAAACAGATTTTCATAATTTTTTTTCATTTTTATTTTATTTTTGCTTTACACGAGCACGTGCTCTAATTTTTAGTTTTTTCAATTCTTTTCATTTTTCTTTTTGCTTTACACGAGCACGGGAGCATGTGCTCACGTGGCACGTGAGCTCACGAGCACGGAGCCTGAGCACCGACGCCGGACCTACGGACATGGCTAGCCCCTAAGGAGCTTCGCCCCTAAAAAAGAGAACGATGCTGACGTCACGGCCCAATGTTGCTTTAGCGATCGGCAACCCGCTGGCCACCCGTTAAGGAGCAGCGGCTCGCGGCGGGTCGCATTTTTATTATCGGCATTAGTTGAGAATGCGACGTCCCACGGACGTAATATTTTGGCTGGGGTCGTATTTTGTGTCACTACAGCAATACCAGTAATTTATTTCATTTTGAGTTTTGGCCGGAGTTGTCCTTTAAAGGGATGGTGCAACGATATTCAATTGGAATGTTTTTTCACTTTACACGACCTTACTGGCACAAGCGGGACTCAAGGATACTCGCACGCAACTGCACTGACCAACAAACTTCTATGTTGCGGTGTAATTTCAAGAACAAAAGCAATCATTTTCAATCAATCTCTCCTTTTTGCAAATAGTGATGACGTAACGTGGGGATCGCAGTACACCCCAATGACGATATTCGAATGCGGTTCATAGATTGGACCCGAGCATTGCGTGGGCACTCGATTTGAGGCACGTGATAATCGATAGCTCGAGAAGCGTTCGGGTAGCGGCCCGTGACCAATCGCTGCAACGGCGACAATAGCCGAGTCATAACAATATCTGGAACTCAGCGTGTGTCCTGTGCCTTGCCAACCCCAGCGCGTGGCTATGATCAACATTGGCGGCATAGAATTGGCTCCAGATCACGTGGCCGCTCGTTCTGGCTGCGAGTTGAGGGTTGAACGCTGCTCTTTTTTCTTTATTTTTTTCGGGGACTTCCATTTCGTAGGGTGAAAAACGCACGCGTGTTTTACAGATCATTAACGTCAGAGATTCGTTCTTAACGGTATTTGCGCAAAGTACAAAAAGTTGTTGCATCGCCCCTTTAAACTAGTGTATTCGAGGTAAAACGATAATTTTTTCAGGACCACATTACTCGTGGTGGCGGACGTCAGAAAATGCGCGATACTTACTAATTAGATCGCTGATTAATTTAAATTGACTAATTATCTTTTTAATTAGTGCAAAAAACATGCGGTTCGAATTAGACACGTGCTGAGCGTCATCGAAAACCACTAAATCAGTAATTTTCAGGAACACATTGAGAGCATGAGAAGAGTAGTAGTGCGCTAAAGTTACCACTCGTGGACCAGGTACAAGGCTGGGGCGCTGATAAGAGCCGAAACGATTGCATACTGAGCGTCATAGAAAAACACTTAATCAATGAAGAAAAGGTAAAAAACGCAGGCGAGCTGGTGAATGATATCCTTAATCAACTTAATCAACTCTTTTTAGAACAACTTGAAGCTCGTTGGGAAACTCGAGGTTGCGCGAAGGTTACCATCTCGTGAAGTAAGCGCAAAGCTAGCAGTGGCGGAACGCGATGATAATCTTATCATCAGCGTTCAGCCACTGCTAGCTTCCGCCATTGCATATATATATATTGTCACGAATGACGAGGTGACAAACAAGGATTAACTGAGGAAACTGAAACGTTTAATGGCGGCGAACTTGTGCCCAAAACAAAAAGGAAACAGAAGTTCACAACAGAGCGTCGCGGGCGTCGAAGTCGGCGTAGCAGCAGAGTCGAACGCTTGGGCGAGGACTGAAGCCTGGTTCACATGCAGCGGTTTTGGCCCTAGAGCGGAGCGATTTCTGCCGTCGCGGCGCTCTCGCCAGCACCAGCACTTGAGCGGCACGAGCGCCGCGACGGCCGAAATCGGGCCACTCTAGGGCCAAAATCGCTGCATGTGAAACACGCTTGAGTCCGGCTGGTTACGCAGAGCCCCTTTTGTGCACGCGGGGGCTTCTGGAACATTCGGCCTGGAACATTCGGCGCGCAGAACATTCTAACCTAGAACGAGCAACACGGTTCTCGAAACTACCAGAAATCTAAGTTGGAAGAATAGATAAAAGACGCGGCGCTCCCAGGGATCGAACCCTGGGCTTTCTGCGTGGAAGGCACGCGCGATAACCGTTAGGCCACGAGCACGCTGCCTACTTAGTCAGCTGCGCTCGCGGCAATATTGCATATATATATGCAATATTGAAATAAATTCCGAATGCATGCTGAAGCGGCCAAAAATGTAAATAATATAAAATAAATACAAGTATTAAATACATCTGGAATGTATTTCATATACACCCTTTTTCGCTAAGAGTTGGCCAGTCCGGCGTCCTGCTCAGGCAGGCCCCATAAGCGAGGTCATCCGCGGCCGGCGCCGGACCACGCGCCTCCTTGGCGGCATCTGCATAGGAAAGCAAAGGCATCTGCATAGGGGAAGAAAGAGTTACAAGCAGAAAACTCCACTCCGCATCCAATGTTATGGTCCTAGATCTCGTCCAAGGGTCGTGCACCGACCTTGTCGGTCACCGTTCGGTTATGGTGCCAGGTCCGTGTCGCAGACCACGCGCAAAAGACGTCTGGAGCGGCTGGGCCCTTGCCGCCTTTCGCACCGTCCTTTTCATCGTTGTCTCAATCGCTAAGGTAATATCCCTTTAAGTAGGTCATGTGCACATGGCCAGACTCCTCGTTTTAATTGAACTGAGCGAGTCGATAAGAGACGCGCGACACCCGCGTGTTTACTTTATTTGGCGGTGTACCTTTACGTCACCGATAACACCTACAACCTACTTAAACCGAGTCCGTCAGGGTCAAATTTTGGCCTGGATTGTTCGGCGCGAAATGATACGCAATCCCATGAGTTATTCGGATAGTTAAAAAATTCCTACGAAAGCTCCGCGAGAAAACAAATCTTCGATCACACTACTAGTCCCCAGACAACTTGTACACCATACTCAGAGAGAATAACGTGTCCTTCTCTTATGCAGATGATCTTGTGAACAATAAAAAAATGCGTTCTCTGCGAGCCCCAGGTTAGGACTCCGACCTCCGTACACACAGACAGACAAACCAAGCTTCGTTCAGGCACTTACGACTCGCAAACGCACATGACGTGAACGCCCTTCTCTACACGCCCATACCCACGCACGCTTACGGTTATGCACACCCAACTATAGGCACGCGCGATCGCACACACGCGTGTCGATTCAAAGTGTATTGAACCTGGAGGTCAAACCAGGCCGAGGCCGCCGACTGACAGGATAATTGAACGTGTGGGGCCCCGACGTCTTCCCCTGGAGAGGGAGAAATTGAGCCGGCAATTTCGCCCAACGCGGAGAACACACGCGCCTAGGAGCAAACGAGCAGACGACCGAGCCCAGAAGACAATGAGCGCTGTTTACACACGAGTCCGGACTTTGGGTCCTTGGCTATGCTTTACTCATTTTAGCGCCGATGCTCTACTTTTTTTTGCTTTCTTTTAAACAACAACAAACGATTCTTTTGTGGACGCACAATGAAAAATATAAATATAAATGTGCAAAATCTATTTTAAGAATATATTCAAAGTCACTGTCATGTCTTGAGCTTCAGCCTCGAATATTCCCCAAGGATAACCTGTCCGCCGCTGACCTGTGCGTGCTAGATCAACTATTTAATTTTTTGTCATGGTTGTTACTGAGCCTTGAAAAGGTTCTTGTGGCTGAGACAATAAATATAATGTTTGGTTTACCACACAGGGACATTTGAAAATGCATACCGGCGCCGGATTGGTAGCGGCTTTAGGAATTATTTCTTCGCCCACGTCAGCAGCGTGAAAGCTTAATTACGAAAAACCTTGACACTAAGGTACAAAAGGTGGGCAGCAAAAACACGAAGTCTCGAGCACGCTTGGAAATTTCATTTGACCAGCAACCTCCGATGACCCAAGGCACGCAGTATCCTAGGATCACCTGAGGCGTGTGGGGTATTTGTCCTGCCCGTTTGTTTGCATGCAGTCTCGTATTTTTGTTTAAATTTGGTTCACCTAACACCAGCTTGTTTTCGCACTTCTTGCAGCATGAAAGCGTCTGTGTTGGCAGGCACCTGAAATGGTGCTGCATTTTATGTCATTTGCTTGCAGTCGACGAAATGGCTCAAATAGAGGTCAGGCGTTCATTGGTTGGTAAAGATTATTTGTTTTTAAGATTTAATATGACAAGTTATGGCCCGCTGGAGCCCAGTATGGCGGTAAACAAAGCGGTATAGCTATTGCACACTCACGCCAGGGCTGCTTTCTTCTCTTGTCTTCGCTCGCTTCGTACGGCACGACGGACAGGTAGTCCCAACTTCCTCTTCTTCTCGGCAAAAAGAAAAAGAAGTTCTTTTTTCAGTTTTTTACACGCGCGGTGACGACAAGAGACGAGGACGAAATCTATTCAGAGTTTCGCGCATAAAGCTATCGCTTTAAAAAAACTGGTGGGATATGAAGGTAAAGGCAGAAAAGAGGAGCCATTCAAGAAAAAAATAGCCTCAAAATAGGAAAACTTCCAGGAGAGGAAAAGATAGGCATCATACAAGCCGAAATTAGGAAGTGCAAGAGTATAGTTCATAATGGAGGTAAATAAAAAAAATATACGAATGTGCCAAAATGGTCAAAAATCGCTACAGGACAACGGACAAAAAGGAAGACACAGGCACGGCGCTACTTACAACTGAACTTTATTTTCGTTGTCACTCAATATATGTTTAAACCGGTGCCAACGAAATTAAGTTAAGAAAGATATGCAAATACACATTGTTAAAAGGCTAAAATTGTGGCATCACTCATCTCACCATCTCAGACTAGTCATTTCTGGTTCAGGAACAGCAATTCTTTATCTGACAAAGAATCAGAGTGTGCGCTCACACACTGCAGACCCAGTCTACCAATATCTTGGGCTTAAAGTATATCTCGTGTGATTTTGTTTTTGTTTTTCTTTAATACATCACAGTCAGCAAAGAGTGGAGTGCAGCCACAATCTCGGCAGTGCACACCGAGATGCCCCGATACGACGCTATCTACGTTGTATACGTGCTCCCTCAACCGTTCATTAAGGCAGCGGGCCGTTTGACCCACATAGTGACTTCCACACGATAATGGGATGGAAACAATTTCTTCTACACACACAACGAAGCAGGTTTTGTGCTTCTTCAGGCAGCTGCGTCCGCCTGTGCTCAAGCCACAGAGAAGCGCCAATTGGAGTTTACCTTGTTACACACGCTAGCTTAATTTGCAGGGGCTGAAAAAAGGACGCTAACCTTCGCGTGCAAGCCAGCTCTTTTAAGGTTGTCGGATAGTTTATGCAAGTATTCTATTATCCCTACTTTTTTTAACAAAACAAACAAACAAAAACAGTCAATGAAAGACGTTTACGATTCCCTGTAATGCCGAATTAGAGCGCAGCTCTTGAGGAGCTGCGGGTACTCCTCGCCCTCGCAAGGGTACCCTTTCTTCTGCGAGGGTACCCTCTCATCTTCCCTTCCGTACTCTCTCCTCCTCCCTCTCCCCTTCTCCATCCTCCTCCTTCCCTTCTCCTCCCTTCCTCCCTCCTTCTCCCTTCCTCCCCCTCCTCCCTCCTCCCTCCCCTCTCTCCCTCCTCCCTCGTGACGTCACTAGTAAAAGCCTCGTGAAGGTTGTGACCTTCATGTGACCTTCACTGTGAAGGTCGTGACCCTCGTCGTGACCTTCGTGACGTCACTCGTGGCCCTCGTGACATCACAAGCGCGTTGCATTATGAGAAACGTCTCATAATGCAACGCGCGGTTACGGCGACGGCGATGCCTCTCAACCCGAAAACGGGCGCCTAAGAGCTGCGCTCTAAAATAAAATTACACGAGAAATACTTGAGACCCAAGAAATTGCTAGACTCGGGCTGCAGTGTGTCAGCGAACCCTCTGTATTTTTGTGGCCACGGCGACACCGTCCAGAACATGCATCTAGCCAAATACTGGTTCTCTGTAAAGGCTGCCCTTCTACTCAGCTTCGCTGCGTCACCGGTCAAGTGCTCGGATCAACCCTCAACGAATTTCGCTTCGTACCATCCTCCGGTATCAGAGCCTGGTCAGCATCTACTATCTGTGGAAGCCGTGACGCACGTGGACCTATCAATGCCGAGTGGTTTTGTTACGTCACACACAGCAAAGCCTACAAAGGAGCGCCCCCAACAGCTCCAGTTCAGTGGGCACGGCGGCATTATCAAGAACATGTATCTAATCAAATACTGGTTTTCTGTACAGGCTAGTACCAATAAGACATGTTTCCTGAGGAGTAATAGGTTTATTGTGTTTGTACAGGGCCCACGGACCCTTTGTTGTGTTGCTGTTGAGTATTTTGATGCTTCCAAACTTTTAATCTGCGGTGATGCTGAATCGAATCCTGGCCCAACCATAGAGGAAATGTTCGAAACACTAACGGGGGCCAAAACGCGACTAAAAATGACCACCTCGAATTGAAAACCCGAACAAATACAAGGTTTGCAGAAATTGACTCACTGTTGAACGATCTTAAGACTAATACTGACCAGATAGATGTCCTTCAAGCGGAAGTTGCCTCATTACAAGAAACCGTATGGGAATAGAATGACAAACTAACAGATTTGGAAGATAGAAGTCGTCGCTCAAATCTGGTCATTTTCGGCCTTCCTGAATCACCTAGTGAAACGGAGGACCAATTAAGAATACGAATGATTGACGATTTATTTCGTGTAAAACTTGGAGTGCCTTTCTTATCTGTGGCTAGAATATATCGGCTCGGAAAAAATAAAGAAAAACGTGCCATGATATTGTCTTTTCAGGACTCCGTCGAATAAGTGAACGTTCTTCTTAATGCTAAAAAACTAAAAGGATCATCTATATTTATTCAGGATGATTATTCACAAGCTAGGCTGTACAAACGAAGATGCTATGGAATAGTGCTGCAGGTGATAAGGCAATGGGTCTAAAAACGTTCGTCGTCCATGATAAGCTACGAGTTGGCGTTAATCTTTAGGCATGGGATGACGTCAAGAATGTGCGTGTGTTGTTATCGACTACAGGTCCGGACCAGGCGCCGACCGCTGTATCCCTTCACCCCAGGTTATCGAATGACACGCCTGCACCATGACATGATGATAACGTATTGAGGCAATCAAAACTAATTAACCTAAATGCTCGAAGTCTTCATGATAAAGTAACCAACTTTGAACAGGTATTGGTTAAGCATGATCCGGACTTTGTGGCCATTACGGAAACGTGGATGCATCCTGCAGTAACATACTGCGAAATTTTACCTCCTGGTTATAATATTGCACGTTGCGGTCGGCAGAAGGCGTTGCTTTCGTATCAAAAAGCAGTTTCAGCTTTCAAGAGCTTAACAAAGTACTCGATGTCGAATCTGTTTTTGTTAAGATTACCTTCTTCAATCCTCCACTGATTGGCGTGGTCTACCGCCCACCTAATGCCCCTAGATCCGTCCTAGAGTATCTTAGCGATTATGTTTTAGAACTTGCTACAAAATTCAACTGCTTCATTTTAACTGGCGATTTTAAACTAACGTTAATTGAGTGGGAATCACTCTATGCATTGGGCAATGCTTGTCCCAACTCAGAGCTTTAAATTGATTGGCATTCAATGCAAACCTCTTCAAACTGTACACACCTACACTAGGACACAAGGGATTCTAACTCCCTAATATATCTTTATTATTTCTGATTTTCTTGCAAATCAAGCATATGATTGTCATGTTGAAGAAGGTATCTCGGATCATCGGCTCGTAGTTTACTACTTCGCAAGCCATTTCCATCCCACACCACCTCCCCGAAACATAAGTTAAATTTATAACTTCTCAAAAGTGGATGACGTGTCCATTATCCACAATTTTGAACTCTATCTAGATTTACTTTCGACTGTATGCAAAAATGCTAATATGAATATAGATCAACTCTGGGAATTATTTTTGGCAAAGTAAAGGAGTGTTTCAAGAGATTTGTCTTGCTCATAACAAAAAGTAAGACAGCGCAACCCTTGGATTAATCGCGACAAACTGCGCCTTCAGAGAAAAATTTGGCGGCTCAAAAAAGAAACGGGTCTGGTTTGTCAGAGTTGCGGGATCAACTTTCTCATATGATAAAAAACACGAAAGAAACGTTCCAAAACGTGACGCTGCACAATTTTTTGAAAACTGATCCGTCGAAATTCTTTAGATTCATTGCTCCAGTTGAGAAGCCCATGCAATCTCTCGTTGTTTCTGATATCGTTGTTAACGACGGCCACGCTGTCGCTAACCAATTCAACGACTATTTTACTTCCATGTTCTCGGTTGGTAATGGTACTACTCCGGATATCATCGCAAGTATCAGCGAGCCTATAAATGATATTATCTTATCTAGTGAGTGAATTTTCGAAGCTTTACTTAATTTGAGTGTGAAGAAATCTCCTGGTGCAGACAATATTTCAAACAAGTTTTGATTAGGTATGCTGAATGGTTCTCCCATTACTTACTTTTGCTGTTTAACGAATCTTTTTTTAAATTCAGCTGTTCCCTCGAGTTGGAAATGTGGCAGGGTTGTTCCTATCCATAAGTCGGTATCGGACAGATCTGCCTCGAACTTCCGCCCCATTTCATTGTTAAGCTCCTACTCCAAAATCTTAAAGCATATTACCTTTAAACACATTTCGGAGCTCCTTGAGGCTAGATCTTTTTTAAACCGAATCAGCACGGTTTCCGGCGGAGATTATTCACAACAACGCAACTTGTTGAGACCAATCATGACTTTTCGCGATCACTTAATATTAGACATCAAATGGACGTTATATTTTTAGCTTCGCAGAAGCGTTCGACAAA